>CM072515.1:0-150000 GCA_036898135.1 Oncomelania hupensis | reverse complement strand
ATGTGATCTCCCTCATCCTTCATGCGCATCACCAAACAAGTGTACCTACTTCCTTTCTCATCCTTCATGCGCATCATCTGATCTCCCTCATCCTTCATGCGCATCATGTGATCTCCCTCATCCTTCATGCGCATCATGTGATCTCCCTCATCCTTCATGCACATCATGTGATCTCCCTCATCCTTCATGCACATCATGTGATCTCCCTCATCCTTCATGCGCATCATGTGATCTCCCTCATCATTCATGCGCATCATGTGATCTCCCTCATCATTCATGCGCATCATGTGATCTTCCTCATCATTCATGCGCATCATGTGATCTCCCTCATCCTTCATGCGCATCATGTGATCTTCCTCATCCTTCATGCGCATCATGTGATCTTCCTCATCATTCATGCGCATCATGTGATCTTCCTCATCCTTCATGCGCATCATGTGATATTCCTCATCCTTCATGCGCATCATGTGATCTTCCTCATCCTTCATGCGCATCATGTGATCTCCCTCATCCTTCATGCGCATCATATGATCTCCCTCATCCTTCATGCGCATCATGTGATCTTCCTCATCATTCATGCGCATCATGTGATCTTCCTCATCCTTCATGCGCATCATGTGATCTCCCTCATCCTTCATGCGCATCATCAAACAAGTGTACCTACTTCCTTTCTCATCCTTTATGCGCATCATGTGATCTTCCTCATCATTCATGCGCATCATGTGATCTCCCTCATCCTTCATGCGCATCATATGATCTCCCTCATCCTTCATGCGCATCATATGATCTCCCTCATCCTTCATGCGCATCATGTGATCTCCCTCATCCTTCATGCGCATCATGTGATCTCTCCACATCCCGCCCCCTTCACCCCTTCATCGAACACCTTCCCAGGGGAATGGCGCTCTAAAGACATCCTTATCAGTTATTTCCCCTCCTCTTCCTTCCCTCTATTGCAACTTGTTGTACATATTGTGTGTGTATGTGTGTGTGTGTGGGTGTGTGTGTATGTGGGTGTGGGTGTGTGTGTATGTGTATGTGTGGGTGTGTGTGTATGGATGTGTGTTGAACTTGGATGTTTCAATACTCTTCTTTTTTCAGAAACTGCATGGTTGTGTTTAATAACGTGCAGTGTTATTCTCACTAAATTCCTGAAAGTGTTTCTGATGTAACTGAAAGTTTAAACATCACTGCCAGTGCATGTGCGCCGGGAGCAGACCGATATTCCTGTTTGCGCGATATATAAATGAAATTATTATTATTATTATTATTATTATTATTATTATTATTATTATTATTATTATTATTATTATTATTATTATTGGGTGAACAGATTTACTCAATTCCAACATGGCTTGTGTAATCAGATATACTCCATTCCAACATGGCTTGTGTGACCACATATACTCCATTCCGCCATGGCTTGGCTGACCAGATATACTCCATTCCATAAACACTTCTCAATACTAGCACTTTGTTGCCTGAAAGCTGATAGGGTAACGAAGTTATTAAAATTTGCACCAGGTAGAAAAAGGTAAAATGTCGTTATTTAAAAATGAGTTATAAAAATGAAACAGTTGTTTTTTAAAAGCAGGGAGAAAAAAAAATTGCTGTTTGCACACTGTTAGAGTAAAAGTTGCTCGTCTCACAACGTTATTGACACATGCTTGGAGGCCTCTTCATTTTCTGAGTGTGTCGTCTGCTGCCAGCAAACGACCCTGTTTGTTCTCTCTCACTGCCAACAACGTCATGAATAATTTATCAGTTACTAGTGGTTTTTGTACCCTGGCAAGCCAGGGTACACAGGTTGCTGTTTAAAATGTAGACAGAGA
Organism: Oncomelania hupensis; assembly: GCA_036898135.1. NCBI lineage: Eukaryota > Metazoa > Mollusca > Gastropoda > Littorinimorpha > Pomatiopsidae > Oncomelania > Oncomelania hupensis. Next base: position 148,168 of record CM072515.1, on the reverse strand, counting down.
GACAACTGTTGTCTGCGAGTTTCATTTGGACGATGATACCTCCCCATATCCCCCTTGATACCTCACCATACCCCCCCCCTCTGATATCTCCCCGTCCCCTCCCCCATGATGCCTCATCATACCCCCTTGATACCTCCCCGAACCCACTTGATACCTCCCCATAATCCCTTGATACCTTTCGTACCCCCCTTGTAACCTACCTGTACCCTCCTTGATACTTCCCCGTTGATCGTTTCGCAGGTATGGATGAAAGGAATCGACCATCACCATACCCCCTTATATATACCCGTATCCCCGTTATGCCTACCCATACCCCTTTAAACCTACCCGTAGCCCCCTTTTACCTACACGTACCACCCCATCCCGATCCTTGATAATAATAATAATAATAATAATAATAATAATAATAATAATAATAATAATAATAATAATAATAATAATAATAATAATAATAAGAAGAAGAAGAAGAAGAAGAAGAAGAAGAAGAATAAAAATAATAATAAAAATAATAATAATAATAACGTACCACCCCATCCCGATCCTTGGTAATAATAATAATAATAATAATAATAAGAAGAAGAAGAAGAAGAAGAAGAAGAAGAAGAAGAAGAAGAAGAAGAAAAATAATAAGAAAAATAATAATAATAATAACGTACCACCCCATCCCGATCCTTGGTAATAATAATAATAATAATAATAATAATAATAATAATAATAATAATAATAATAATAATAATAATAATAATAATAATATTGAATATAGAATAATACAAATAGAAATCATAAACACCAAGGTATTAAAAGAAAATTTGATATAAGATATAATAATAATAATAATAATAATAATAATAATAATAATAATAATAATAATAATAATAATAATAGTAATAATAATAATAATAATAATAATAATAATAATAATAATAATAATAATAATAATAATAATAAAGGTAAAAAGCCTAAATTAAAAAGAAAAATATCGATATTGTAGTGGAAAAAAAAACAAAAGAAAAAATATGGCCCGCGTCGGATTCGAACTTGAGTCGCCCTAAACGTTAGGCGAAAGTGTTACCAACTGAGCTATCAATGCTTCGTACAAAAACAATAAATTTTTTGATCTATATGGGAAAACATGCTGAAACCTCAATTTGATTTTTAATGGAAGCGCGCGGAATGAGGCTATTGCAGTTTGTGGACATTTTGTTTATTTATTTATCTCAGAAACGGTTACATGTTCGGTAAGGAAATGTCGGCTATAACGATTTGGTGGGTTTTGAGCACACAACAGGCCGATCCGCGGCCTCCAGCACCTGCCCAGATCAGCGTCCATAGGAGACAAACTTTATAGTAGAGGCGAAGAAGGACTTCCGGCTAAGCAATTTATATATCGTCGCTGTCAGACGAAAACCTCGTATCTCATTTTTTGCTGTTTTGAGAAAATCGATAAAAACTGTTTCAACCAGTCGGGTAACGCTAAACCAATGACTTTTTTACTTCAAAGGAACTATGAACAGTCTAGAAATTTGGCAGTATGGGATAAAAAGTCGAAGAAGTGTTTTCCGTTGAGAACTGGAAGCAAATGAAGAGTTACGAGGTTTTCGACTTACAACTTTGTCAAAAAGTTCGAGTTATGAGGTTTTTGAATTAAACAACAGACCCTGGTACAACACAAAATCAGAGGAAAACGTCAAAGATCGCAGGAAAGCCATATTTATAGGTGTCACAAACTGTCAAAACGTCAAACACAGAAATACCATATCTTCCGGCATTTCCTATCCTGTCCCGTAACTCGGAGGTCGTAGGGGCACCACAGATCATCGTTTAACCAGCATACTCCATCTTTCTCTGCCCTCAGCAGCCCTGATGGCTTCGCTCAGTGTCAAACCAGTCCACTCTCGAATGTTGTCCTCCCACCTCTTTGTCGGTCTCCCTCTTCTTCTACCTCCTTGCACTGTGGCTTGCAGAATGGTCTTTGCAAGGCCTGATGCTCTGGTGACGTGGCCATACCATCGGAGTTTCCGTTTCTTCACCACTGTGAGCAGGTCATAGTGTTGTCCAATGGCTTGTGTGATGGTCTGTCGGACTTCGTCGTTGGTGATGTGTTGGGTATAGGAAATGCCCAGAAGTCTTCTGTAGCACCTCATCTCCATGTTTTGTATTCATCGTTGTAGATCTGCTGTGAGGATCCATGCTTCGCAAGCATATAGGAAGATGGAGATGACAAGGGAGTGCAGCAGTCTTACTTTGGAATGTAGACTGATGGTCCTGTCTTTCCAAATGGGCTTCAACTTTGTCAGGGCAGCAGTTGTTTGTGCGATCCTGGAGAGGACTTCCTGTCGGGACCCATTGTCTGATACAATGGCTCCTAAATGTTTGAAGCTATGCAGTGTGTTGAGGGATTGGCCTTGGACTTTGATGTCCGTGTTGATGCCATTGGTGTTGTTGGTCATCATTTTGGTCTTCTCTGCACTTATTTCCATTCCATAGGCTCTGGAAGTGGTGTCAAGCCTCTGTACCATCTGTTCAAGTTCTTGTTCCTCTCTAGCCAATCCATCAATTATTCTGAGGTTGAAAATCTGTTCAGTGGTAATTCGCCCTACCCTGAATCCTGCTTGTTCTTCGGCTATGATTTGTTCAGCTTGGGGTTTCAACCTGTTGAGTATTATTTTCAGGAGGACCTTGCTGGGATGGCTGATGAGGCTGATGGTGCGGTAATTTTCACACTCCTGAAGGCCACTCCCCGCTCTGCCAGATCTTGTTACAGATAATGGTGAAGGCATCAATCATCGCTTCTCCTCCTGCTTGTAGCAGTTCCGCGGGTATGTTGTCCACTCCCGCTGACTTCCCCTTCTTCAGCGATTGCACTGCTGCCTCAACTTCTTCCCGGAGAATTGGGAGGATTTCTTCTTCTTCTCTGTTCTCGGGACATGCTAGAACTGATGAGTATCCATTTGGTGTAAAGGTCGGAGCAGTACTCTGTCCATCTGTCCAAGACTTCTTGTTCTTCAGTAAGGCATATGCCAGACTTGCTTGGGATCGTGGAGACTTTGGGCTGTTTAACACTTGTCAGGCGCTTCACAGTCTGGTAGGCCTTCCTGCTGTTGTTCTTGTTCAGACTGTTCTCTATTTCCTGGCATTGATCTTCTATCCAGTTCTCCTTTGCTGTGCGCATGCCTTTTCGGATGTCATTGTTGATTTTTCGGTAGACATGAGCTCCCTGTGAGGTGTTCTTTTTCTTTTTAATCTCTCTTCGTTTATCACACATATCCAAAAGTTCAGGTGTGATCCACGGCTTCTTCTTTGGTCGGTGCTTGCCAAGGATCTCAGTGGCGGCATCTGTCACAGCTGAGTTGAACGTGGTGGTCATGGTGTTGACATCTACTTCACCAGCCCCCAAAATGAGCAGTGGTGCAAATTTCCCTCTAATTGTGACCTGAAATAGTTCTGCCACCTCCGGGTCTTGCAGTTTGTCCAGGTCGAACTTCAGTCTGGTGCACTTTGCTGTATTTACTCTCTTCAAGTGGAGCCTGAAAGACATCATCACGAGATCGTGGTCACTTCCGATGTCTGCTCCTGGAAAAGTGCGTGTCCTGCCAATGTTGATGCTTGATCGGAAGCGTTTCTTGACCATGATGTAGTCGATCTGGTTGTGATGCTCCCCGCCGGGACTGTGCCATGTCCATCGTCTGGAGTTTTTGTGGAGACCAAGCGTGTTTGCCAGTATCAGATTGTTGTATCTGGCAAACTCCAAGAGTCTCAGACCCCTGTCATTTGTCTCGTTGTTGCAGTGGGGTCCACATGTGTCTCCCCAGTTGTGGTGCGCATCTTGGCCAACCTTGGCATTTCAGTCGCTTTGCACTATGACTATGTCCTTCTTCGGCACTTGGTCAAGGACCGCCTGTAGATTTTCATAAAAATCCCCCACTTCGCTGTCGTCATAGTCTGATGCTGGGACATAGGCCTGGATGATGGTGATGTTGAAAGGGGCTGCTCTCAGACGGATGGTAATGAGTCTACTGGATACTGGGCGGCAACCCATGACAGTGGCTAGAATGTTCTTGTGGACCAAGAATCCAACGCCGTGTTCGTGCCTGTCATCTCTACCGCTGAAATAGAGCTTGTGGCCTTTGTCGGTCGTTGTTTTACCTAGGCCTTTCCAGCGCACTTCGCCGATACATAAAACGTTCCATCGATAGTGGTCCAGCTTGTGGGCCAGTTCTTCTAATTTTCCTTCCGCAGTTAGGGTCCTGACATTCCAGGTTCCTATGACGATGTTGTTTCTCGTGCGGATCTTGCTAAATTGTCCATCAGTAGCATATTTATCACCTCCGTCCTGGTGGCCAACGGAAGGCGCCTTGTTGAGCCGGGCGACGACCGATCCGGTATGGAATTAGTGGATAGTTTCATCATGTAGTGTGTCTTTGGCAAAAAGGACCTGGCGGTGCCCAATCCTGTGGCCACAGCCGAAATCCACGAATACAGTGTGGCTCGCCTTGGCCCTGAGCACGTGGTCGTTGAACCTGTAGTAACGTGAGGTTACTCCGCCCTGGCCGGTGACTTCTGTGTAGAAGACTTTCGCCCAGTGATGCCGTGCTAACATCACCCCTGTTAGTCGCCTCTTACGACACGCCGGGAAACGTTGGGTCTATTCTATTTAGTGCCCGAACTCACAGGGTCTTTGGGAGGTTCGTTGCAGACTTTATAAATCCACTCCGCAAAATCATCAAATGATGAGCAAGGGGAGTGTGGCAGGTTGCACTTTCCGCAGAGGGTCCCAGACGACAGATTTCCGTTATCAGACATCGACGTAGATTCTGAAATTAATTAACATAAACAATCTCAAGTGTTTTATTCCGATTTAAATAAATGAATGTATGCTGTACGCCCCTCTCACAAACAAGCGATATGGAGATCTACTCAATCTAAGCCTACATACTAGTTCTAACATCCGTCCCCCAGATCCAGTGACCTCCACGTACACCCTCCCCACACTAGATCTATTCTCTTCGCCTCCAGAACTGTCCCTTTCTCTTCAACCACGCACAGAGTGACAGATAGAGAGAGAGAGAGAGAGAGAGAGAGAGAGAGAGAGAGAGAGAGAGAGAGAGAGATCAGTCTTTCACCACTGAAAACCACTGAAAACTCAAGACTACATGATTCAATGCCTTTCCATACATTCATTGTCTAATTGTGAAGGAAATCAAACGACTCAAAGTGTTATGTGTGCTCTGTACTTACAATTTTCGTCCAAACTTTTGCGACAAAGAAAACCTCGTATGTTGCGTCATTGTCACTTCCTACCGCGAAAACGTTAGTAAAAACCTCGTATCTAAACATACGAGGTTTGGTCCGCCAGTAGAGAGATACAAGGTTTGGTTTCATGGATTTTTATTAATTTTCTATTCGAGACGCAATTTTGAGCTTAGCACAGAACATGGGCAAGAGACCAAGGGTCACAACTATGAAGTTATCTCCAAACCGCCATTTTGGGACTTACGAGGTTTTCGTCAGACAGCGACGATATATAGATGTCTGATGTTATTGCTGGAAAATTAGGCTGCAAAGCGTATTTGGTGACGGTCAAAAGACATGAACATTCGTATGAGGAGAGAGAGAGAGAGAGAGAGAGAGAGAGAGAGAGAGAGAGAGAGAGAGAGAGAGAGAGAGAGAGAGAGTAGACTGATGAAATAAAACCATTCAAAGCATTTCTTGGTATGTAATAATGTTTCAGTGGGCGTTCACGAGTCCAAAGCTGAAAGCACTGCCAAATGATAACGTTCTTATTTGCCACCTCAACCAATTTACATTTGACTTCACGGCTCCATCAGTGGGTCACAATTTTATCTTGTGTCTCCCAGCTCAAATATAGAAAGTTGACAAAGTAGATCAGAAACAGAGAGAGAGAGAGAGAGAGAGAGAGAGAGAGAGAGAGAGAGAGAGAGAGAGAGAGAGAGAGAGAGAGAGAGAGAGAGAGAGAGAGAGAGAGAGAGAGAGAGGGAGGGAGGGTACTGCTCGTACATACCTGTTCTAACGCAACAATTAACGGCGTGTCTTCCCCTGTATGACAAGCTAGCAGTGAAGTCCTCCGTAACAGCGCCATCGGAAACTGGTTCAGAACAACAATCGGTATGCGTCATGGATGCCTACTCTCTCCAACACTCTTCAACATCTTCCTAGAGCACATCATGTCAGATGACCTTGCAGGTCACGAAGGCACAGTCAACATAGGAGATAGAGCAATCTCCAACCTTCGTTTCGCGGATGACATTGATGGATTGGCTGGAGAGGAACAAGAACTTGAATAGCTGTTACAGAGGCTTGACACCACCTCCAGAGCCTATGGAATGGAAAATAATGCAGAGAAGACCAAAATGATGACCAACAACACCAATGGCATCAACACGGACCTAAAAGTCCAAGGCCAATCCCTCAACACAGTGCATAGCTTCAAATATTTAGGAGCCATTGTATCAGACAATTGGTCTCGAGAGGAAATCCTTTCCAAGATCGCACAACAAACAGCTGTCCTGGTAAGTTTGGAAAGACAAGACCAAGAACAAGTCTACATTCCAAGATAAGGCTGCTGTGCTCCCTTGTCCTCTCCATCTTCCTATACGCTTGCAAAACATGGATTCTCACAGCAGATGTCCAACGAAGAATACAAAGCATGGAGATGAAGTGCTACAGAAGACTTCTGGGCATTTCCTATACCCAGCACATCACCAACAACGAAGTCCGACAGACTATCACATAAGTCATTGAACAACACGATGACCTGCTCACAGTGGTGAAGCAACGGAAACTCCGATGATATGGGCACGTCACCAGATCATCAGGTCTTGCAAAGACCATCCTGGAATGCACAGTGCAATGAGGTAGAAGAAAAAAAAAAAGGTAAAGGTAGTCCCATAGCCTTGTGGCCGTAGGGGAGCGTGATGTTGGAGATCACACTTATCTTGGGCCAGCGTAATGAGGGTGATGCCCAACTCTCTCCCTCGCTGCTTTACCTTCCCCACCCTCAAGAGAGTAGGTACTCAATCACAGTTGAGTCAACTGGGGGCGTTGTTGTTTGTCGCTTCACACCTTAGCGGTCACCCATCCAAGTGCTAACCGCACCGGACGGTGCTTCACTTTCGACACAGTAGCGAGTGCTCCAACCACTGCACTATCCGACACCCCGAGGTAGAAGAAAAGGGAGACCAAAAAAGAGGTGGGAGGACAACACTCGAGAATGGACTGGCTTTACACTGAGTGAAGCCATCAGGGTTGCTGAGGACAGAGAAGGTTGGAGTACGCTGGTTAAAAGATCATCTGTTGGTGTCCCGACGACTTCCGGGTTAGCCTACGGGATAGGGTAGGATGATGTTTTTTGGGTAATTAAGGCATACAAATTGTTACGTTGAACCTTATTCACATAATAAATAAAGGTATCAAGGTAGCCTATACTGGGGAAACAAATGGGTTTGATGGCAATTTTGAAAAGAAGATACAGATTGTTTCTGACGGAGTGAATAGGTAGTGAATTCCAGTTGACGGGAGCTTGATAGCCTATATAAGAAAGAGCGCTGACCGGCGGACACAAGCCTGGTTCGAGGAACTTTGAGTCTGAGGCAGTCGCCGGCAGAGCGGAGATTTCTTGATGGGCTGTACACAGTTATTAGGTCAGGGAGGTAAACAGGGACAATTCTGTAAATGGAACTTTGGAACTTTGTCCTTTTATTAGCAAAACCACATATAATTAAAGCATGAAACAAGGCTCTTAGCCCAGGGGGCATTTTAGTGAATGCATTTGTATGTAAAAAGGTTGGTCTTATATTCAATGCGGTCTGCAACAGGACGCTAGCGCAGTTGTTTTAAGATTGGAGTGGCGTGGTCTGATCTTTTATTTCGAAGGACAAGGCGGGCTGAACTGTTTTGAATGCGTTGAGTTTAGAGATGGATAGGGAGGGAAGGCCAGCAAGGAGTGAGTTGCAGTAGTCAATACCAGAGACTATGGTTGAGGTGGCCACTTTGGCGGTTGCATCTGTAGTAAGGTAGTTTGTATTAGATTAGATACGACGGAGTTCGAGGTAGCATAGATTATATAAATAATTTATTGAAACGATTTGTACAGGACAGTTATGGTTACAGGGGAAGATTCGCCGTTAATTGTTGCGCTAGAACTGGCATGTACGAGCAGTGCGTGTTCTGTGTGTGTGTATGTGTGTGTGTGTCTGTGTGTGTGTGGGTGGGTGTGCGTGTGTGTGTGTGTGGGTGTGCGTGTGTTTGCGTGTGTTTGCGTGTGTGTGCTTCTGATTTACTTTGTCAACGCAAAATTAAGACAGCAAACAACCAGCTACTTCGAAATAACGTATTTCATCCGCCAAAACGCTAATCAAACAATTGAGAAAACCATATTATCTTAGGAGGTCACTGGGTATATTTTTTTCTCAAAACTACAATTTAAAATTAAGAATACATTTGCAGAGCATCGCGGAGAAGTGTTTGTAAAACAATGGTCACAGATTTCAGTTTGTGACGTCTGGAACGATTCTTTAAGGATGTTATCTGTCACACTTCAATATCGTCGTTGAAGAAGTCAAAATTCAACAAGGTCTGTCTACGTTTCAATACCACTTGACGTTGTGAACTAGTGCCTGCTTTCAGATATTTATGGAGAAGAGCGAGGAGGAGGAGGAGAAACAAGTAGTAGGTGTATCCAGTCTCCCACCACTCCTGGTTTAAGGGCTGGAAGTTCTCTGCCTAGTTTGTTTGTACCTTTTATTTATGGCCATACGGTCATGGGCCTGAACACTTATGCTCAAGACTATCCTTGCAGCTGAACGGCATGGTTTTGCCATTGCTCATCGGGCCGATCTTGCGCTAAATCAAAGGATATTATTAAACTGTATCAGGCTGTCGACCATCTAGACAAGCTAAGACAGGTGACGGTCGGTAACAACAGGATCATGGAGGAACAAAAACAAGGCATAAAACAACTTACATTTCTTTTATTTCTAACCTCAATCGCCATTGTATCCATAGTATGTATTGGCATTTTTATAAACAATGACGCAATTGACGGGATTCTCAAAACAACTTTCTCCTGTTTAACTGTACACCAATATCATAGCCGCGTGACCTTTGACCCTATTTCTGAAGAAAGCACGCGGCTTCAAGACTGCACCGTAGGTATGTGGGGTATGATGTATTGTATCAAGACTGCACCTTAGGTATGTGGTGTAGAGCGTATTCCCAACTTTCCGGCACCTCTCATAAAAACTCGTGGGTATCGCCATTATAAATTAAAACGAGGTTCGCATGAAACCAACGTTGACTATAATAGTCTCCTCTCTGAAAATCCTTACCGGGAAGAGAGGGGACTATAAACTAATTTTAAAAAAAAATGAAACCAAGTTCCGGTATGGCTTGTTTTGCTTTTATCAAAGCTTGATGCGTGACTTTTAAATATGGCAAATTGCCGAAAACGACGATTGTTAGAGCCAGAAAACGAGTGGGATAAGTATAGTGCGATGGATGTGTATTTGGTGTGTGTAAGGGTGGATGAGACAGGTGAGCGTGTATGTTGGTATAGGTCGCCGCGCTTTGAGCCTGATTGATTTGGGGAAAAGCGCGTATATAGCATCCTGTAGTATTATTATTATTATTATTATTATTATTATTATTATTATTATTATTATTATTATTATTATTATTATAAAAACGGTGGAGGAAGTACATGCTCAGTGAAAGGATGCAAAAAAACAATCGTAGAGGCCTGTATTTGTGGCGACTTCGGAGGTGCGTCGATCATCGACAGAAAGTGAAACAGGACCTGAAGACTCTTGTAGTTTTCCATAGCTTCGCCGTCGCAACCTTCACAAAACACGAAGTAGCTGACTATGTTAGGCGAGCGTTGTGGCCAAGTGGGCTAAGGCGGGACTAACTTGCATTGTCCACAAGCCAGAAACCAATGTCGCCTGACAGGTGTGGGTTCGAGCCAGCATCTGGGCGTTATGTTTTTCCGAATATTTTTCAAAAATTCACAAATAATGTTAGGTAGGTAGGGTTTAGGCGCGCCACTGGCGATAGAAAGAGATAATAAACTGCAGCAAAAAAAATAAAAATATGTGAGGGTACGATACTGGTGGCCAGTGACACATGTTATTATTCTTGAATAGGTAAAAGGTAAAAGGTAAAGGTAGTCCCATAGCCTTGTGGCCGTAGGGGAGCGTGATGTTGGAGATCACACTTATCTTGGGCCAGCGTAATGAGGGTGATGCCCAACTCTCTCCCTCGCTGCTTTACCTTCCCCACCCTCAAGAGAGTAGGTACTCAATCACAGTTGAGTCAACTGGGGGCGTTGTTGTTTGTCGCTTCACACCTTAGCGGTCACCCATCCAAGTGCTAACCGCACCGGACGGTGCTTCACTTTCGACACAGTAGCGAGTGCTCCAACCACTGCACTATCCGAATATTTGGAAATAACTCACTAAAACACGCGGAGAAAGACCCGGGAAGTATGTTTCATTGAGGGGATTCCCGTTGGTGCATAGGATAGCAGAAAAGTGTGAATTGTATCAAGAATGCACCTTAGGTATGTGGTGTAGGGCGTATTGTATCAAAAACGAGAAACGTTAGCGAGCAACTGTGTTATGGATTGTGCCTCTTATCGGCTTCAAGACTGCACCGTAGGTATGTGGGTGTTACGTTGAAACGCGAAGGATAGTATGTCTGAAGCGCGCACGATAGATCTAGTCGTTTCGTTTTGCAAAGTATTCAATAATAGAGTGTATTTACCTTTGATTTGTGTTAGCATTGTGGTTAGAGGAAGCTTTGTATAACGTTGATGATTTTCGTTAATCGATATTATTGGAGAATTCTCTAGATTTGCGTGTTTACGGTCAATCGAAGATTCCCGATAAATGTAGATGTGTGAGAACATTCCTGGAACGTGAAGAAAGATGTATGACGTAAGACAGTGATGACGAAGTATAGAGCGATTGGTTAAATTGCGTCATACGCGATTGTTCCAAGGTGTTCTGGAGTGGAGAGAGGCTATATAATTATGTGCCGCACTGTTTTGAGAGAGTTAGGGGGCTGTTGATAGTGAGTTGGAAAGTAAAAGTTGAGAGTGGAAAAGCTATTGAGCGATTGTATGCAGTTGTTGATGTGTGCTGAATAAAAGTGGAAAACTTCATACGACGACTCCTGACTTGTTGATGAGTGAGCAGGCTGCGTGGATAATCGAATCTGAACTTACACTCATCAGGAGAATTCTCGCATTGGGGCTGAATCTACTACTGATAGTGGGTTAGGGTGTATTGTATCAAGCTAAAAAATAGAAAAGTGCCCCCCTTGACCCCCCCTCCCCCTCTCCCGCTTCCGCCGCCGGTGATTAAACAGAGATGATCGTAGCTTGACTACGTCCGAGGCAAATTAAGCTTATGTTTTAAATCCATTCTTTACACGTGGTTTTACCAGGGAAGAAAATGGCCGTAGATTTAGCGAACATGGAGGAGGGCATAGGATGGGCAGGCGTTAGCCAGTCAGTAAGGATTACACCTAACGCTGTCTTCAACAAAGTAAAGAAATTAGATGCCCCTAAGGCCCAATGTCCTGCCAGAGTATGAAAGGAGTGAAGCCAATGTCCAGCATTTTGGGTACCTTTTAAAAAAATTTTTTTCATTAGAATCGGGGGTTCATCTGAAATGACTGGAAGTATGCTAAAGTTGTTACAATTTGTTTTTACAATTTTATAAATTTTATCAAGGAAACTATCGGGTCAGTTAGCATAACATGCATTTTATGTAAATTACTTGACTTCATATTAATAGACAGTATTGTTGACTTTTTCCTATCCTATCCTATCCTATCCTATCCTATCCCGTAACTCAAAGGTCGTTGGGGCACCACAGATGATCGTTTAACCAGCGTACTCCATCTTTCTCTGTTCTCAGCAACCCTCATGGCTTCGTTCAATTTCAAACCAGTCAAATCTCGAATGTTGTCCTTCCACCTCTTTTTCTGTCTCCCTCTTCTCCTGCCTCACTGCATCGTGCCTTGCAGGATGGTTTTGCAGGGCCTGATGATCTGGTGACGTGGCCATGCCATCGGAGTTTCCGTTTCTTCACCACTGTGAGCAGGTCATCATGTTGTCCAATGGCTTGTGTGATGGTCTGTCGGATTTTTTTTGGGTGATGTGCTGGGTATAGGAAATGCCCAGAAGTCTTCTGTAGCACCTCATCTCCGTGCTTTCTATTCTTCGCTGTAGATCTGCTGTGAGGGTCCATGTTTCGCAAGTGTATAGGAAGATGGAGATGATAAGGGAGCGCAGCAGCCTTACCTTAGACTGTAGACTGTGCGATCCTGGAGAGGACGTTCTGTCGGGCCCCAATGTCTGGTACAATGGCTCCTAAATATTTGAAGCTATGCACTGTGTTGAGGGATTGGCCTTGGACTTTGATGTTCATGTTGATGCCTTTGGTGTTATTGGTCATCATTTTTGGTATTCCCTGCACTTATTTCCATTCCATAGGCTCTGGAGGTGACTCCAAGACTCTGTACCAGATATTAAAGTTCTTGTTCCTCCCCAGCCAATCCATCAATGTCATCCACAAAAGGAAGGTTGGAAATTGCTCTACCTCGTATGCTGACTGTGCCTTCGTGATCTGCAAGGGCATCTGACATGATGCGCTCTAAGAAGATGTTAAAGAGGGTTGGAGAGAGTAGTCATCGTTGACGCACACCGATTGTTGTTCTGAACCAGTTTCCGATGCCACTGTTGTGGAGGACTGCACTGCTAGCCTTGTCATACAGGTTTTTGATGACTTCAATAATTTTAAGGCTAATGTACACTCTCATGATTGCCCACAGGCTCTGGAGGTGGTGTCAAGCCCCTGTACCAGCTGTTTAAATTCTTGTTCCTCTAGGGCTGATGTTGCACACTCTCATGGTTGCTCACAGAGCTGCATGCCAGACTCGGTCAAACGCCTTTTTGAAATCTACGAACACATGATATAGATGTTGTTGGTGCTGTAGGTATTTCTCGAAGATTATTCGGAGGTTGAAAATCTGTTCAGTGGTACTTCGCCCTGCCCTGAGGCCTGCTTTCCCTTCAGCTATGATTTGTTCAGCTTGGGGTTTCAACCTGTTGAGTATTATTTTCAGGAGGACCTTGCTGGGATGGCTGATGAGGCTGGTGGTGCGTAAATTTTCACATTCATAAAGGTTACCTTTTTGGGGAAGAGTGATGAGAAGCGCGTGGGTCCATGGTGTATTGTAAGCTACAGGCTTACTGTAAAGTAATTTCTTAAGACATGTGTGATAAACTGTTGCGCTATCTATCTCCTGATCAAACTATGTGATGACAGTGATATTCGAAAAACTGATTAACCTGGTGTGTAGATGACGACATTCTTCTATTGTAAATTATATGCAGAAACTGAATATTGCAAGAAAGACATGATGCGCGAAGCATGAAGCAAATATAGATCAATTTGTTATTATTCCATGTGTTAATCTTATTCCAAACAAATTCTAAATCATGGGATTTGAGTGGAACTTATAATATGCGTTGCTGAATAGGTTATCGATCTGAAATGAAACTAACTTTTGATTTGTAACAAGTTCAAACAGATCGATAATAATTAGATTTGCATGTTATTTATTGAAGTTATCTAGTTCATTCTTTAACTATGTTACTTGTCTGTTAGTATACTAAAGAATTACCTTGATTGTAACCAGCCAACAACAGAAGATCGACGGAAATAAGCCTAGTCTTCCTTGTAGAATGTGCATGCAACCGAGACCGAGTTTCTGCTATGACGTTGCATATGACGTAGACATGGTAAATGACGTCATGCGATTCTTTTAGAGGCGTTCTTCAACATGAAGACGGGATCTGAATTTGTGTAAATTATTTTATTTTCTTGCAATTTTGGAAGTCGGAAAAGTTATTAAAAGTGTTTTAAATCCGCGATGGTGAAATAATAATGTAGGAAATATTATTTCTGTGCTTGACATCATCGCGAGAAGTCTTTTTGTCTGTGTTGTCACGGTATTGTTTACGTTGCCACGGCTGGTGTCAGAATAATGTGACCAGTAGTCGCCTATACGCTTCGGTGTCGTGTGACTATAATCTACAGTTACTATAACCATTAGGGTTGCGCGTCATACGATATTACATGTTTGGTCACGCCACGGTAATATCGGAGTAGTTCTATACGTGTTGTTTGGTTACGCCACTGCACGTCGTAGGGTCATTATCAAACGTATTAGGCACCTTCATGCAAGCTGCTTATAAGTTTGATAAGATGAATAGGAAACAAAACTAAACACGCATCACACGAATAACGATAGGAAATGTAGGAATTTTGTTCTGACTTTATTTCTAGTCTTTCTTTCTCTGTCGTGTAACTTTCACTTTGTGCTACGTTTTTGGGGCTTGTGAACCAGTAAAACATATATGTTGTGCCCTGTTGTGTTGTTCCTTCTTCTTATGATTTTAATGATGCGCATGGACAATTGCACACTGTCACTGTAAAAATATGAATTGTAAAATAATAACTACAAAGAAGCTGTACAAAATGTTTCCAGAGGTTGCAAGATTGAATCTGTGAGAACTCTGTCGAATTTTCTAAGTGCCTATCTGTTGAATTCGTTAGCTTTTCTCGTCTCTTCATTCATTCTTCTATCAAATCTATCAAACTTCGTAAGTCCTCCCATTGAGTAGATCGAGCGCGTTGATTGTCGAGGCCATTCCTGACAAGAACAACGCTGGGCAGTTAGCGCGGCCGATCTCTCACACCGTAACCATGGTGCAAGGAGGCTTACAGTATGCCACTCCCCACTCTGCCAGGTCTTGTTACAGATAATGGTGAGTGCGTCAATCATCGCTTCTCCTCCTGCTTGAAGCAGTTCCGCGGGTATGTTGTCCACTCCAGCTGACTTCCCCTTCTTCAGCGATTGCCCTGCTGCCTCAACTTCTTCTCGGAGAATGGGGAGGATTTCTTCTTCTTCTCTGTTCTCTGGACATGCTAGAACTGATGGGTCTCCGTTTGGTGTGTGTTTGTAAAGGTCAGAGCAGTACTCTGTCCATCTGTCCAAGACTTCTTGTTCTTCTGTAAGGCATATGCCAGACTTGATTTGGATCGTGGAGACCTTGGGCTGTTTAACACTTGTCAGCCGCTTCACAGTCTGTTGTTCTTGCTGTTGTTATTGTTCAGACTGTTCTCTATTTCCTGGCACTGATCTTCTATCGAGTTCTCCTTTGCTGTGCGCATGCCTTTTCGGATATCATTGTTGATTTTTTGGTAGGCATCAGCTCCCTGTGAGGTGATCTTTCTTTTTCATCTCTCTTCGTTTAACACACAGGTCCAAAAGTTCAGGTGTGATTCACAGCTTCTTCTTTGGCCGGTGCTTTCCAAGGATCTCCGTGGGGGCATCTGTCACAGCTAAGTTGAAGGTGGTGGTCATGGTGTTGACATCGACTTCACCAGCTCCCAAAATAAGCAGTGGTGCAAATTTCCCTCCAACTGTGGCCTGAAATATTTAAATATTTCTACCACCTCCGGGTCTTGCAGTTTGTCTAGGTCGAACTTCAGTCTAGTGCACTTTTTTGTGTTTACTCTCTTCAAGTGAAGCCGGAAAGACATCATCATGAGGTCGTGGTCACTTCCGATGTCTGCTCCTGCAAAAGTGCGTGTCCTGCCAATGTTGATGCTTGATCTGAAGCGTTTCTTGACCATGATGTAGTCGATCTGGTTGTGATGCACCCCGCCGGGACTGTGCCATGTCCATCGTCTGGATTTTTTTGTGGGGACCAAGCGTGTTTGCCAGTATCAGATTGTTGTATCTGGCAAACTCCAACAGTCTCAGACCCCTGTCATTTGTATCGTTGTTGAAGTGGGGTCCACATGTGTCTCCCCAGTTGGGGTGCGCATCTTGGCCAACCTTGGCATTCCAGTCGCCTTCCACTATGACTATTTCCTTCTTCGGCACTTGGTCAAGGACCTCCTGTAGATTTTTATAGAAATCGTCCACTTCGCAGTCGTCATAGTCTGATGTTGGGGCATAAGCCTGGGAGATGGTGATGTTGAAAGAGGCTGCACTCAGACGGATGGTAATAAGTCTACTGGAGACTGGGCGGCAACCCATGACAGTGGCTAGAATGTTCTTGTGGACCAAGAATCCAACTCCGTGTTCGTGCCTGTCATCTCTACCGCTGAAATAAAGCTTGTGGCCTTTGTCGGTCGTTATTTCGCCTACGCCTTTCCAGCGCAGTTCGCTGATCCCTAAAACGTTCCATCGATAGTGGTCCATCTCGTGGGCCAGTTCTTCTAATTTTCCCTCCGCATTTAGGGTCCTGACATTCCAAGTTCCTATGACGATGTTGTTTCTGGTGCGGATCTTGCTAAGTTGTCCATCAGTAGCACACTTATCGCCTCCGTCCTGGTGGCCAACGGAAGGCGCGGTCCTTGTTGATCCGGGCGACGACCGATCCGGTATGAAGTAAATGGTTTTATTCATCATGCAGTGTGTCCTGGGCAAGAAAGACCTGGCAGGGCCCAATCCTCTCCAAGCTGATGGCCACAGCCGATATCCACGAATACAGTGTGGCTCGCCTTGGCCCCGAGCACGTGGTCGTTGATCATGTAGTAACATGAGGTTCCTCCGTCCTCGCCGGTGACTTCTGTGTAGAAGACTTTTGCCCAGTGATGCCGTGCTGACATCACCCCTGTTAGTCGCCTCTTAGGACACGTCTGGAAACGTTGGGTCTATTCTAATCAGTGCCCGAACCCACAGCAAACAAGCAAACAAGTTTATTATTTGGTTGCTGCTGCTGTTCTGGGGGCTTCTGGTTAGTTGAAGTATAAATATTACAAAGATAACAAGCAAAAACAACAGCCTCCAAAAACAAAAACAGAAAAAAGAAACCATTGAATCACATGCGTTATCAAAAGCAAAGCCATCATTAGGTGTATTTTTGGGGTGGAGGGAGATAGGTCAATGTCAGAGGTTAGCTAGAGATAAGAGGGAGAGAGATGTGTAAGTGTGGGAGTTTACCTAGGGATAAGAGGTAGAGAAGTAAGTTTGAGAGGTTAACTAGATATAAGAGGGAGTGAGGTAAGTGTGAGAGGTAAATTGGGAATAAGAGGGAGAGATATGTAAGTGTGAGAGTTTAACTGGGGATAAGAAGGAGATATATGTGTAAGTATGACAGGTTAACTAAGGATAAGAGAGAGAGAGATAAGTCAGTGTGAGAGATTACCTAGAGATAAGAGGGAGAGAAGAAAGTGCGAGAGGTTAACTAGAGATAAGAGGTAGGTCATTGTAAGAGGTTAACTAGGGATAAGAAGGAAAGATATAGGTTAGTGCAAGAGGTTAAATATGAATAAGAGGGAGATATGTTGGCCTGTGTAAGATGTTAATAAGGGATAAGAGGGAGAGAGGTTACATGCGTCAGTGTGAGAGGTTAATTAGGGGTAAAATGGAGAGAGGTAGGTCAATGTAAGAAGTTAACGACAGAGGTAGGTCAATGTAAGAGATTAACAAGGGATAGAGGTAGGTCAGTGTGAGAGCTTACCTATGGATAAGAAGGAGAGAGGTAGGTCAGTGTACAAGGTTAACTAGGGATAAGGGAGAGAGGCTGGTCAGTGTGAGAACTTAACTAGGGATAAGAAGGAGAGAGGTAGGTCAGTGTACAATGTTAACTAGGGATAAGAAGGAGAGAGGTAGGTCAGTGTACAAGGTTAACTAGGTATAAGATGGAGAGAGGTAGGTCAGTGTGAGACCCTAACAAGGGATAAGAAGGAGAGAGGTAGGTCAGTGTACAAGGTTAACTAGGGATGAGATGGAGAGAGGCAGGTCAGTGTTTATAAGTAGTTGTTTATAAGGTCCAGCGGACTGCAAAGAACCGAATCAGGACCACGGTAGATCAGTGTGTGATGTTAACTAGGGATGAGCGGGGAAATATGGGGCGTGGGAGGGGAAGAAAGAGAAGTAAGTGTGAGAAATTACTTGGGAATGAGCGTGGAAAGAGAAGTAAGTGTGAGAGATTACTTGGGAATGAGCGTGGAAAGAGAAGTAAGTGTGAGAGATTACTTAGGAATGCGCGTGGAAAGAGAAAATTTCTCAACAAATGCACTAATCGACTTATATCAACAGTCTTATTCGTCGATTGTCCCCTGGCACTGAGGTTCAATGTTGAGTTTTTTTCATTTCGTCATGCCCGGCAGCTCCAGGGTCAAAGAGCACAAAACCTCTTTTTTTGTGGCAAATTTGGAAATCTCACAAAGTCTCCTAATCCTTTTTATTCTCGCCAACACAGAGATCCATTGTGGAGTATTAAGCCCTCGGGAAATCTGGCACCAGCTTGGAGGGGTAATATCAAGGGAGGATAATGGGAGGGGCAATATCAAGGGAGGGTAATGGGAGGGGTAATATCAAGGGAGGATAATGGGAGGGGCAATATCAAGGGAGGGTAATGGGAGGGTAATATCAAGGGAGGGTAATGGGAGGGGCAATATCAAGGGAGGGTAATGGGAGGGGTAATATCAAGGGAGGGTAATGGGAGGGGTAATATCATGGGAGGGGCAATATCAAGGGAGGGTAATGGGAGGGGTAATGTCAAGGGAGTGTAATGGGAGGGGGAAGGTAATATGGGTAAATGTGAGGAGAGACTAAGCAAAGTGTTGAGATGTGTGTATGTGCGCGTGTGTGTTTGTGTGTGTGTGAGATGGAGACAGACAAGACCGACAGACAGACAAATTGATTTGGAAGGAATATGTGAACCATTACAATGACAATCCAAAGTTTACATCAAACAGCAAAAATTATAGAGACTTTATCTATGAGAGTACTATGTCTCTGGATTTGGAAAGCCTTGTTCAAATATACATACACATTTAAACAGTGGTGGCGTTGTTAGCACACAATAACAATTAGAGTTGAGTACATAGCATCCTGTAATATGTTTTAGCAATAAACTTGAAACTTAGCGTTTCATAAAGTGAACAGCCAAAAGAAAAAATCATTTTCCACACCGTTTTTACATAAAGGGCAAACCGAATCTCGCGAACGCTATAAATATAAAAATGCAGTTTCAGGTCAGAAGACAGCAAAGCTAAATTTTGTCAAGATATACATTAGGTGATGCTCAACATTCAAAGAAACATGTGGGTGTGTTATCAAGAGAGTTACAAAACAATCTGTAAGTAGAGAGAATCTATCACTTTCATTTATATGACCGAATACATTTTGCCATTTGCAGTCGATTAAACGATGCTTAAAGGCACGCAAAAAAGCTTTTATAAATCCAACACCCTGTTCTTGCCAAACATAACCAAAACCATTCTGAAATAGGCAGGTTCTTTTGCTTGTAATCCACGTTTTCTTTCCTCTTGCGTCCAAATCTTTAAACAAGCTTTCTTTAGTCTTCTTTCATTTGACATTTGAATCATTTTGAAGTAGCGAAGACAATTAACAATAGAATTTATATTTATGGGATATCTGTTCAATTCCGTATAAATAAAATCATTAGGGGTGCGCAAATTTACGTTCAAAACTGGACTTTTTCACAAGTCTGTGCAGCTGCTTCAAACCCACATAGTTCGGATCCATATTGCATAATTGGCTGTAGGGGAGAGTCGCCAAATATGGACCACTTTTTCATCCAATCCAATAACTCAAAGACCGTATGTAATTTTTTAACGCAAATTGTTTCCTTTTATTGCTCAGTACACTGACTATCAATCACCTGAAGACGAGCAAGCCAACATTTCAATCTTTCACAAAAAATGTAAACAAAAAAAAATCAGAAGCGGTCCATATAAGGGGTACTAGAGCCAAATATGGACCGACTAGTATCTTAATATGGACTACTTTAAAGAAATGTAAACACATTTCTGACTTACAAAAATAACAAGTTTAGGCAATTCCTTAGATATAAAAACAACACAGACCGTGTCTAAAAATATACCGATTCAATTTCTAGCATAAATGATGCAAATGAAGGGGAGAATTCGTGATCCTGAAACACATTTCTTGAACAGGGCCAGATGCCGCTGGATTCAAATCCTTTAATTGCGACTCTTATTGTTGCAGCCATCAGATATTTCTCACCAAACAGTTTTGCAATTTGAAAGGAAGTGATCGAACGTCCTGGGTTCGTCCGAAGCCATATCTCGGCAGCTTGGTCATAAAACGTCTGTAATGGCTTGAAGAACGTTCTATCAAGTGGCTGGGTTTTGTGCGTGGTGTGAGGTGGCAGCGAAAGCTTGATGACATTGTTAGCACTCGCGATCTCAATGGCTTTCAAGTTTTTTGTGTGGGACTTGTGACCATCGAGAACGAGTAGCACCTTCCTTTCTGCACTGGGCTTCACAAAGTGTACAAAATGCCCCATCCATTGCACGAATCTTTCACCATCCATCCACCCAGTTTCCGAGCAGGATATGACACTTCCAGGGGAGCTCCATCACCCAGCTCAGCTGGAAGCCGCTTCCTCTTGAAAATCATCATTGGAGGAACGTACTGTGTCCCAGACGCATTTGTGCAGCACACTACTGTTGTGGTTGTGCCCCTCTCCCCACTTGACAGCGAGCCAACCTGCTTTTTGCCTCTCTGCCCCAAGACTTTTTGGCATCTTTTTTGCACTGTTGAAATGCCTGACTCATCAACATTAAATATTCTGTCAGGTGTGAGTTCATACTTGTCAATCAGTTCTTCAAGCAGATTAAAGTAATGGTCCTATTAAACCCACTTGCTCTCGCAATAGAAGTAGCTTCTGGCTGTCTAAGCCTGAGGTCTGGGGGTCTTTTAAGAAAGTTGTAGTACCATTTCTTTCCAGCCATACCTTTTTTCTTGTTAAAAGGATGTTCCAAGCCTTTTTCATCTGCCAGTTCAAATGCCAGTTTCATGACATCCTTTCTTGGCAAACCAAAGAACATTGACTCTAGTTTCAAGATCAGGTTATGGATTTCGTTCTCGGTCTCTTCGGGCAGGACTATACATCTACCAAGCTTTTTAACACCCTTCGCGTGCTTGTTGGATCCATCGAGGTGACGCTTCAAAGTAGCCTTTGGAACACCATACATTTTTGAGCGCATGTTGATCCTCATGTGCCCATTTCGAAATGCTGTCATTGCAAGCTCCAGATCTACTTCGCTCCATTTAGCTCTAGTAAACAATAAAACAGAACGATTTTTATCAAAACTCTTATTAAATACGCACGAAAATGGACAAACCCAATGTCAGACGCTCTTTACATACATACACACACACACACACACACACACGCGCGCGCGCACACGCAGTCACGAACACACACGCACACACATTCACACAAGCAAACACACGTATAAATAGGATGCGAACTCACAGCCTACACTTAGGCCTATATGTTTTGTTTTTTAAATAAAGGGTGAATATTCTACTCTTTTCCCCTTTTCACTCTTTCATGCATACAGATGCAATGTACACACACAGGCAAGCGCACGCATGCAGATATACAGCTTCAAACAATCTAAACAGATTTATATGCATATAATGACATGACTAGGGTTAGGAAACAAGTAGTCTCCATATATGGACCACTGGCTCTTAATATGGACCAGTGGTACATATTCGGAGACACGGGTGGTCCATATTAGGGGAATCATAGGTATACTACTCAGGAGGTAATTTCTAGAAAACAACTAAACACTTTTGATTTAAACTCATCTCTCATTCGAAACAATTGAAAGACATTATTTTTCACAAAGGCGCTAAAACATACCCTATAAAAATGCAATGCGCACGAACGATAATACGCAAAGCGTGTTTTAAACTTATTAGCGGCAAAAAACACAAATGCTTACATTTTCTTCACGCTCTGCTTTTCCGCCATGGTTATGCGTGCGATTGATTGAAGGGATGCAACTCTGAATTGCTCAGGTGTTAAAATTTTGACAAGTTAATGGACTTCGAAGAAAATCAACAGGTCCATATTAAGAGACGGTCCATAATCGGCGACTCTCCCCCTACTTCACAGACAAAAAGTTTTTAAAAGAGATCTAATGAATGATTATTGAAAAATCGTAGTTTGTGAATAATATACAAAAGAGCTTTCTGCGCTTTCCTAGACAAGTCACTGCATGCAGCAGAAAAAGTAAGCTCAGTAAAAAAATAAAAATAAAATAAAAAACAAAACAAAAAACTACTTACATGCGTTAACAGCCGGCATAACAGCATAATATCCCCACTTTCTGGAAATTTAGCGCTTTAAATTCCCACTGTCGCTGTCTTTCTCCTTTGTTCTTTCCCATTCCTATAGCTCAGTCGTCAGAGCGCTCGACTTGTGTACGCGCGTCTCGGGCAACGTGGGTTCGAATTCTGACTTCATCAAACTATTTTGTGATTGGCGGAAAGTAGTGGCCAGCGCTTTGAGAAGCTCTCTGAGCTTATAAGTGCGCTATATAAGAGTAATCTCTTTCTTTCTCTTTCTTACTCTGTTCTATCAATCTACTATACTATCTTCTTCGCTAGACCAGTCACCTACCTTTTTTTCTTGAAAACTCGTGCAAATCTCCTAATTTGTGTATGAGATCTGTTGAGCCAGCTTCTGCCAAATGGTCACTAGGGCTTTCTATTATATTATTATTTAGCAATGTAGGCATTTTATAAGTATGTGTTTTGTTGATATTTTATAATGATGTTCATATTCTATTTTGTTTTTGTAAAAGGGGTTAGTTAAATCAGAGTATAGCCTCGGTGTCCCCTGCTTTGGATGCCTTTATTGTACAGTGACCGGCTGGTGGAGTGCCTTCAGTGTTACCACTAGGGTTGTTTCGACAGATCTTTTATACGGATCAGGAGTGAGTCCTCTTTCAACCAAGTTGTGGTCCTGATTTTGTGGTCCTGATTCGGCTCTTTGCAGTCCGCTGGACCCTGTAAGCAATGAATAACTAACTAACTAGCAATTTTTTTTAAGTATCCTGAAGACAGATAACCCCTTTTTCTAAAAACAACAATATAATTTTTTTAATATTAACCTTCAAGTCTAAATGTGTCACAGTTCTTAGTAAATTACTTCATTGATTTTGAAGACCAGTAATTGTCACAAAGAAAGGGGTTGGGGGAATGGAGGGTAAGCTCTTAATCTCTAGCGCTGTATTACCTCCTTTGTTAGGCTAATGATGCGATGACATTCAAGAGAATTAAGGCTAGGGCTACTAATTAAATGAGAGACAGTCAAAGGGTAGACGAGAAAGATGGTATACTACACTAGTTGAGAAATTCGAATCAAAGGCCAGTCTGGGTAAGTGCAATTTCTAACTGTGAAGTTTATTTAAATCGAATTGGGTCGTCTATATTAAGTAAGGCTAATAGTGAGTCACGGGGTAGCGTCTATATCAGTAGGGAGTAGCTCGGAGATATTCTGGGTGGATGACTTCTGGGGTACTAGTGCTACTGTGGACTGATATCGTCATAGGGCAAGAGTGTATCTGGCTGGTTTCTGGCCAGATGATCTTCGAGTGGTGATGCTCGTGGGTCAATAACTTAGCTGGTTATGGACGGGCGGTGGTTGTTCCAAGATAGTCTGGTTGGACAGTGTCCAGGCTTCGCGTGGCGTCACTTGGAATGCAGGTCAGTCGGTCACGCTTCTTGCGCAATGACCGGGGATGCCAATCTTGGTTGAGGTACAGGCGTAGATTTCGGCTTACGTTGCTAGCCGTCTATGGATGATGAAATTCGGGGGGACGCTTCTCGTTGACTCCCTGGGTTGTCAGGGGCCTGCAGCGGGTCAGCGACTGAGAGATGATACAAGGCTGGGGTATGAGCCCTGCACAGGAGCCGTCTGTAACGCAATACAGACTCTGTATCAGCGGGGGATAGGTGTAGCCTGGGTTCAGCGCCTGTGGCGCGAGTTTGCCCATTCAGATTTCAAATTGGCTGACCGGTCAAGGTTGATCCGGCGCATACCAACAGTCAAACAATGCAACTAGGTTTATGGGGCCAATGTGGTGCTTACTGGCAGCCGCTAATATATGATACCTTCGGCGCATTGAGATGGGGGTAGTGGCAACAGGGGCAAATATTTATACATTGGGAGCAAGGGGGAAGCAAATGGAGTGGGTACAGGACAAAGGGGTTGTAGGCAAGGGCTGTACTGGGGGACTTTAATCTATACGGAGGGACAGCATGGCATGGGATATTTACACATGGGGCTAATATGGAGCATACAAGTATAAATTCAGACATGGCATGAGTCATACAAACAAGGCGAATAATATATACAAGGCAATAATACATGTCACAGCAACACATCAAGACAACGCTATACACACGAACGTACATACCGACAGGACATACGAACGTCTGCTACATGACAAAGAGTAAGTTTCCTCTCTTACCTTGACTAAGACGGGGTGAAGCACACGAGTACTGCCGAAGCTCAGAGGTCGCCAGTCGATGGAGACGTGTCTTCGGACGAGTTGTTGTGGCTTGAAGGTTGGAGGGTTTGCGACTGACACCTAGTCTGGGTCTGTGTCAGGCTTTAACTTGATGCCCGAGGGGCGGGGCTTAGGCGAATGAGCCAGCGCGCGTCCAAGGGTCGACTGGATGTGTAGAGGGGTTAACTGGATGGTTGGGAGGGATGAGTGGGTGCTCTCTGACTCAGGCTAGATTGTACGCCTTGTCACAGTAATGGTTTTTGACAACAATACAATATCATCAGCAAGTCATAGCACGAATATTTCGAAAGCATCCAGTGATAATGCAACACCATGACGTCCGTTCTTAATAACTTAAACAGAAAGATTGTTAATAAAGAGTGAGAACAAAATTGGACTACATATATCCAGTTGTTTCACAGCGAGAGAACAGGAAATAGGGTGAGTTAACTTAGCACCACATCTGTCACGAATGTTCACACTAGCACGCATGCCGTTCACACAGCGGACAAGTTTACCTTTAATTCCATTTTTAAATAAAATAGGCCACAGCAGATTTCTATTAAAAGAATCAAAACATTTTTTTAATCAGTGAATGCCTCATACAACTTACGATTTTTAATAAACTGTTTTTGAACACAAGACAGAAGTTTAAAAAGATTATCAATTGTTGAATAGCCACGTTTAATTAGATCCTGCTTGACATTCACCAGTTAAGTTATTTTCTTCTGCCCATGTTTGCAAACGTTTATTGATAATAAAACCACATAGTACTAAGGATATCAACATCACCACTCAAAGGATCAATAGAATCCGAGTCAGGGCTTACAGTCTGTTAACTATTGGAAATGCGACTGTTTAAATCACCAGAGATGAGGACAAAATAGTCATAATGTAAAAGAGACGAATCTAATAGACAGTTTTCCAAAATTTTAATCTCATCACCCTCATTTTCTACAGCGGAGTAAGATCTTGAACCCTCAGGCGGCGAATAGGCACACACATACGTAACATCCTTGTCCAAACCAAATAACCAAACCAATGACACACAACCGAAAAATAAAAACCAATGTTTACTTTGATTTCTGTGACATAAGGTAAAAGCTCATTTTTCGCAAAACGGTGGCCGAACTGACGGACAAAACCAAACACAATAGTTCCCGAGCTGAGCTCGAAGCTCGAGAACTAATAGTAATACTTATAGAACAATGGTGTGGTTGAGGTAACTCAAGAACAGTTATGATAAAGCGGCCATTGACAACTAGAAAAGCACCCATTGAAAGATCTCTCTCAAGAAGACTAAGCAGGTGAGGGTGAATTCAATTCATTGCAGTATAGCCAGACCCTGACATTGTCAAAAAGGTAAATGATCAATCTTTTGTTTCATTGCGATTTATTGATAATATTGTTGGATTATGCTTGTGAAGTCTTGCCATATTTTATAATTGTGAATGTTGGTCAAACTTTGCTTGACCACGTGGCTGACCCGCGACCTATTTTCAAAACCATGAGGTATCCCCTACTGTCCAACTGTTGTTACTCCTATGCGTATTATTGCAGACCAGTGGCTGTACCGGAGAATGTGTATATTATTAATTACTTCTCCTGGTGTTTATGTGAGCCATGATATGTATATGTATAGGAATTATGTTAGAGATTCCAGTGGACCACGGACGTAGAAGATTGTTCATCTATTGTGTGTATAAGTGGACGCGATCACTGAGGGCTGTTTCTGCCATCAGTGAGACGCTCTGCACACCCTTAGTAAACAAGGCGTTGCAGGAACTCGTCTTATGTTTTGCAGACGAGCAGGCTTGTTGGTCCGATGCAGGAGATAGACCACTGAGAGTCAACCCTGACATTCGGCCTGCAGGGAAACATCGAGGCACTGAGCTCCGATAGCCCAATAGTCAACAACCAAGGAGGAGACACCATCATCACACCTCAACGAATCAGCTAAGTGCTCATGAAGAAATGCACTAACACTGATCTAGAAGGACTGTGCAGTAGTCCACTCTCCTGAAAACGAACATTAGGCCAACCAGAACAAATAGCCCAATGATGAGAGCAGCATAGACCCATCAAGGAGTGAACTACTCCAAGTGAATTTAGACTGTTACGTTCATCCTAGCTGTATTACGTTTTGGACATTTAAGGTAGTTTAGTGTTTAGAGAATTATGTTTAGAGTAGTGAAAATAAATGTGTGTGAATTTATTGTTAACAAGTGGCTGGACTACCTATTTTTCATAGCTGTGCGAGAGCTAGTGTGTCAGTGAATCTTTTACACGTTCCTCCCTATCTCTATAACCCTATCCTACCACAGACCGGGCAAAACAAATAAATGTATTAAGATTAGTCATAGGATGATTACACTAGCCGATCTCCGCAGACAAAGATGAGTGGGTATTAGCATTCCATTGTGCAGAGCCCAATAACAATAGACCCACCGTCACAGTTAGATGACGCAACACGTATGACATCATTGCCTTGTCATGGCGTCTGATGGATGAGGCCTTACAAGCTAATACGTTTTATTTTATTTGGAAGTACCACATAATTTCAAAATTCGTTTGTTGTGACATTATTATACTATAAAACTTGTATTGAAAAGCCATTTGGCATACTCATTACACACTTTGCATACACATCACAGCAAGAAAAACAGGTTAGTTAGTTATTCATTGTTTATAGGGTCCAGCGGACTGCAAAGGGCCGAATCAGGACCACAAGAAAAACAGGTGGGGAGGAGGAAGGAAAATAACATTAGGAGCCCAACAGCGTCTAAACCCTCAGGCAGTATTTACTTATTTGTTTTAACACTCTTATATGGCGCGCTTTTCCTAAACCAAGAGCTGCTGAATGAAGCTGGCCGATACAAGATCTAACCCACGCCTACCCGAGTGCCCTCTAGCTGCTTGTTTGACGCCCACACAGCCGAGCACAATCCTGCCACCGGCTATAGGGAAGAAAGGACCCAGTGCCCTCTAGCTGCTTGACGCCCACACAGCCGAGCACAATCCTGCCACCGGCTATAGGGAAGAAAGGAACCAATGCCCTCTAGCTGCTTGTTTGACGCCCAGACCAAGAGCTGCTGAATGAAGCTGGCCGATACAAGATCTAACCCACGCCTACTCGAGTGCCCTCTAGCTGCTTGTTTGACGCCCAGACAGCCGAGCACAATCCTGCCACCGGCTATAGGGGAGAAAGGACCGAGTGCTTGCTGGCTGTATTTGGGTACCCCGCCTAGGACATGAGCTTCAGGATCTTTAAAGTCAACAAAAAGCATCGAAAACTCAAAGTAGGTATGCTCACTGCAATACATAAACAGCGAACATAACAAATAATACATTTCGCGGCTGAGAAGGTTGGATGAATAAACCTGTAAATAAGTAAACATGCTACAACAAAAATCCCTAAAAGCCGTTGGACTTCAAAATAAGGCGGTGATAGTAATGGAGATGATGGTTGCTATTATATATTGGTTTATCTTATGGATTTGGATCGATAGACTTATTTACACTTTAAGGAATGCAGAATACTGAAAACCTTTCAGAATATAGCCTTGAGCAGAATACTAAAAGCCTTTCAGAATAGCCAATAGCCTCAGCAGAATACTGAAAACCTTTTACAATATAGCCTTGAGCAGAAAACTAAAAACATTTCACAATATAGCCTTGAGCAGAATACTGAAAACCTTTCACAATAAAGCCTTGAGCAGAATAGTGAAAACTTTTCAGAATATACCCTTGAGCAGAATACTGAAAACCTTTCAGAATATAGCCTTGAGCAGAATACTGAAAACCTTTCACAATATAGCCTTGAGCAGAATACTGAAAACCTTTCAGAATAGCCTATAGCCTGATCAGAATACTGAAAACCTTTCAGAATAGCCTATAGCCTGAGCAGAATACCGAAAATCTTTCAGAATAGCCTATAGCCTGAGCAGAATACTGAAAACCTTTCAGAATAGCCTATAGCCTGAGCAGAATACTGAAAACCTTTCAGAATAGCCTATAACCTGAGCAGAATACTGAAAACCTTTCAGAATATAGCCTTGAGCAGAATACTGTAAGCCCTGGACTGGCCAGAGCTTATTTTTATACGAACTCTTATTATTAAATTTTCTACAACTATTTATTATCATACTCCCTGAAACTTTTTATTGAAGAATGTGCAGAAAAATAGCCTTTATTCAAAATACAAATTCGTAGCAGAAGTTATCCTTGTTTCCGCCCTTGCTGTGTCTGCCAAGATTTAGCAACCCACTTCAGGAATGAGCTCCAAGCCTAAGGTGAGGGAAATTCTTCATTCTGACTTTATTTTGACTTTATCTTTTTATAAACATACAGAAATGTTACAGTGGATACTATTAGAGCGAACGATGAAGTGGAACTGCCGTAATTCTGCTACAAAATAACTTTCTTTTATTTCCGTGTGATGAAGAATAGGCCTATCATACGGTACATTTAGAACCAAGAACTAATCTATTGAACCGCAGTTTAGATCTGAAGAATAACAATGCTGGAAATTATACTGCTATTTGTGTATTCATTTGTGTAACTTTGAGTGAATATTTGGTGACTGGAAAAGTTGCATATTGAGAATTTATGTTTTATTCATGTGTAGCTTCGACCGGTCAAATAGTCATAATATGAAGAAGACTGTGACTGTTTGGATCTAGCTGTGGTTGGTGTACTTTTAGATGGAATCTAGAGAATCTGCCTGATCAAATGTAGTAAAAGAACGTAATTTTTCTTGTGCTGTGGAACATTAGAGTGTAATTGTGTGAAAATGTTTAATTTATTTATAAAAAGGATTCGATGTTTAGAGTGCCAAGAGTCTCGAAGTTTAGCGTGTTAACCAGCGAGATGTGTTTTCTATTGATGGCCTGTGCACTGTTTTTCTTTAGTTTAGTTTGAGAAAATTGGGAACTCAGAATTTTTCTTGACAGTTTGTTACTTGTTAGCTGAAGTTTGCCAGCAAGTCTAATCATAAAATTTATATTTATGAAATGTATTTGAGTGACAATTGAATTATCTCGGCACTTACCTGTGTATTGAGAATGGCCCCAGCTAGGTCAAAATGTGCCAGCTAGTGTTCGATCTGACAAGCCAATTTTCTTTCGTAATTTAATGATAAGTCCTATGCTCCGTTGATGCTAGAAGTCCGACGAAACTGGCTCATGTTTTGCACCGGGAATTAATCACTGTCAACCTTTGAAGAAATAGAAATCTTAGATAGTTCGCGACGCTCTTCCAGCTTTGCACCGTTCGTGTGCATGGGACGCCAATATCCGGGTTCCCTGGTTCAAATACAAGGTCCGCTGGCAGAGATTTCATTGGTCAACGGCTATGTTTTGCTCGTATGTCGTAATAAAAGGACCATTTCTGTGTAGAAATGGTGTGTCTCATATCGTTTTGATAACCGCTAGCACCCGTGAGCTTATTTTCCTTTTAAAAACTATAGAAGTCCTTTTTATTATTGTTTGTAACTTTAGATCCTAACCAAAGCAGAATTATCTAAGATAATAGCCCGGCCTTGCTCACGTTAAAAAGAAAAGTGAAAGTGACAGTAAAATTTAGATCGAAATTTATAAGAATACAAAAACGAAAGTGAATTTTATAAAAAGCTGTTTTACCTTACAGAATTCTAAATTTGTAAATAGTATTTGACAGTTAGAATTGTTCAGTTATTTTGTTGAAGAAGTTAGTTATAAAAAGTAGTAATTTATAAATTAGTTTTTATTTTCTTTTATTATTGAGAAAAACCTCAACGTAAATGGAAAGAAATGATTCTGAGAAGCTAAATTTTTCTAGAAGTTCCGAACATATTTTCTTTTCTTTCTGTTCGCTGCCTGGAAATAATCAATTAGTATTGTAATGTAAAATAATAGTAAACTGGTCATTGTACTATTTTTATGCCACAAAGGAATTCAATTCCTGAGTTGAGAGAAATAAGTAAATTCAACGTTTGAACGATCAAAGCAAGTTTTTGTTTAGCCTAACGTCAACGTACTAGTATTCTGTTTGTGTGGTTTTCCGTAACGTTTCTATCTGCGCTAGATCTGTTTGTTGTTGTAGTAAAAATTCTTTCTAACTTCCCTTTGAGCGACAGAACGTGTGAATGTTTTTTTTTCCTTATTTGTGAAGGAATTATTAACACAAGACATCACAGACGAGCAACACAATAAGACGGGCGCAAACACGGCATGGTAGATTTTGTCTGCTCCACGGTCGGTGGAATGTGATGGACCAGGGAGGGAGATGGGGAAGGGATTCTTTACACTGAGGTGTATGCGAGGTCTCCGTTCCTGGTCGTTGCTGAAGAAGTTGACCGTGGAGACGGAGAAAATATAAATGAACATATCGCAAGAAACATGATTTCAGCACACATAGACAAGACAAAAATAGAAGAGATTTTTATTTTATTTTGATTTTATTTTTACAATTGCTTGTCGGCCCGCGCGCGCGGCCGCCGTGCTTGGGGGTCTCCCTCTCCCTCCTCCTCCGGGTGGCGGGGAAGGAGGGTTTGAGGGGTTGCTCAGCTGTCCTGACAAGATCTTTTTGAGTGACCGGTAAAAAGAGAGGAGTTGACCTCGGGCGGGGGCGGTGTGCGCGTGGCTTACAATACTAAAAGCCTTTCAGAATAGCCAATAGCCTCAGCAGAATACTGAAAACCTTTTACAATATATCCTTGAGCAGAATACTAAAACCCTTTCACAATATAGCCTTGAGCAGAATACTGAAAACCTTTCACAATAAAGCCTTGAGCAGAATAGTGAAAACTTCAGAATATACCCTTGAGCAGAATACTGAAAACCTTTCAGAATATAGCCTTGAGCAGAATACTGAAAACCTTTCAGAATATAGCCTGAGCAGAATAGTGAAAACCTTTCAGAATATAGTCTTGAGCAGAATACTGAAAACCTTTCAGAATATAGCCTTGAGCAGAATACTGAAAACCTTTCACAATATAGCCTTGAGCAGAATACTGAAAACCTTTCAGAATAGCCTATAGCCTGAGCAGAATACTGAAAACCTTTCAGAATAGCCTATAGCCTGAGCAGAATACCGAAAATCTTTCAGAATAGCCTATAGCCTGAGCAGAATACTGAAAACCTTTCAGAATAGCCTATAGCCTGAGCAGAATACTGAAAACCTTTCAGAATAGCCTATAGCCTGAGCAGAATACTGAAAACCTTTCAGAATAGCCTATAGCCTGAGCAGAATACTGAAAACCTTTCAGAATAGCCTATAGCCTGAGCAGCTCTTGAGCTGGAAAAGCGCTATATAAGAACGATTACATAAATTTTAAAAAAGAATAAATAATACGGAAAACTGTACAGAATATCGAAAACTGAACAGAATACAGAATACCAAAAAATACACAGAATACCGAACACTGTACAAAATAAATAATACCGAAAAATGTACAGAATACTTTATTGACCAAATAAAGCTGGCCAGTGAACACAATGAAACGATTATAATTTTTTTTTTTTATGTAATAAAAATAACCGCACACGCATGATTTAAAAAAAAAAAAAATCGCCCAACGTGGGGCTCGAACCCACGACCCTGGGATTAAGACTCCCATGCTCTACCGACTGAGCTAGCCGGGCATCTGTATACTGTTAACAAGTTTTGCTAACATATTCGTTTCTTAACAAACTAGGTCATACGTTACACGTCACGTGAGGTCTTTACCGAATCCATGTGAACCGGATTTTCCCACTGACAGCGACTACAGTATCGAGGTCTCCCGATTGACGTCATAATTTCATGCGTATCCTCCTTGGTAGGGCAAAACATCGCTTCCGCCCTACATCCGTGTGCGACCTATTTGATAAAATTTTACTTTTTAAATTTAGAATGGTAAACTGTTGTTGTATTAAAGATTGTACCAGCAGAAGCTCGTCGAAAGATGGAACCTCTTTTCATAGAATTCCAAAGGTTGTTTCTAACAAAGGTACAAAAATGAGAGAACTTAGTGAAAAGCGCCGCGCTTGTTGGTTGACTGCGATCTTCACAAAGGCGAGTTTGTGATTATTGTTTTAAATTGTAGAGTCTATTTTCCTGTCTGTCCTTGATTATGCAAGCACATTTGTAGGCTACTATTTCTCGTAACAGTTGTCCTTTCACTCGGTTCCATGATCCAACAAGATGCATGATATTCAACGATCATCATCATCTCAATCTGTCATCATGTTAGGCCTAATAAGTAGGCTAGGCTAGCCTTTAGGCTACATTTTAGAACACCTTTAAATTCAACATTCATTGATTCATTAAGATGATTAGTTACCAATATTTTAATTATTTTCGTTTGCTTTTGGGTATATTATTTTATATCATTTGAAGAGCTGCAAGATTTTTTGTTAGCATGTTATGTTATGTTATGTTAATCAGTTTATAGTCCCCTCTCTTCCCGTAAGGATTTTCAGAGAGGAGACTCTGATCATGTACAGGAACAAGGAAAGGGGCCTATGAGCGAGCCGCAGCGAAAACTAACTTCCGCTTCTGTTGTATAGAATTAATTTTAGCTTGTGACCGGTTGCTTCGTGTGATCAGTCCTGAGGTTAAACCGCATGGAACAAATTGTATGATTTAATCGGTAGGCCTGATTGGGTTGTGAGCAGCCAGCTGTTTTCTTGCTTTAAATGCCTTTATCGTGTAAAAACTCGTTCTGTGCACGAGGTAATCAACAATGTCTTCATTCAATGTGCAAAGTCGGAAGATTTTTTGCATCTGTAGCCCACGATGTTGGTTCGACTTGTAAGGATCAGTACCCTTTACTGCTGCTATCTTACCTATGTACCTATTTCTTTCCGTCTCACCTAGGGTATCAACATAATTTTGAGAAACATTTGCAGAAACGAGTGCAGATTGCTTAGTCGCCATTGTTTGTTTTGCCCTCCAAGGGAGGTACGTATGTAGTCACGTGGTACACACGAATACGCAAACGGGAGACCTCCATAGCTAACCCTTCATACACTGTCTAGCTGAGACTACAGGCTTACATCGATCAGTCATCACACATTAGCGCAGCGAGTCTCTCCGCAGTGTACAGCTGGGACTTGCTCCTTTACACTGTGCGTGGCTGAGACTGACCCAGGGTTAAGGTTTTCCTCTCACCAGTCTCTGATTAACCCACTGTTCTCACTTGTTGTAATATACACGTTTGATATTACATTTTATATGTTCCATTATTTGTGTACGTTTCACTTGTATTCAATTTTTAAATTGTGTCTACGTGCCCTAAGAGGTTTTATAGAATTAAAAAGTTTTTGACTTGTTCACTGTTCTCACTAGTCTGTGTGTAACCCACTGTTCTCACTAGTATGTGTGTAACCCACTGTTCTCACTAGTCTGTGTGTAAGCCACTGTTCTCACTAGTCTGTGTGTAAGCCACTGTTCTCACTAGTCTGTGTGTAAGCCATTGTTCTCACTAGTATGTGTGTAACCCACTGTTCTCACTAGTCTGTGTGTAACCCATTGTTCTCACTAGTCTATGTGTAACCCACTGTTCTCACTAGTCTGTGTGTAAGCCACTGTTCTCACTAGTCTGTGTGTAACCCACTGTTCTCACTAGTCTGTGTGTAAGCCACTATTTGCACACAGTGTAGCCAAGGGTTACGGTTTGAAAAATACCAATAAATGATTGTTAAATACCACATACAAATATTAATAAATTATTGCTATATATCATATAAAAAAATACCAATACATTAATAATTGTTAAAATACCATATACAAATACGAATAAATGATTGTTAAATTGCCAGGTGTGGGATCGATCCAGCCTCTGGGCGTTAGGTTTCTCCGATTACTATTTATTTTTGACATGTACAATTGCGTGACAGATTATGAACACAGCACATGGCCTCGTTATGAAAACATTGGTGAACGGCAAATTATAGTCGAATACAGTCAAATGCGCAATCAAAACTGTTATTACCACATAGGCTGATAGCTGATACCTGTCAGATGCAAACTTTACAAAAATTACCTCTTTACTTGTTTTTATGTAAGATCAATAACATTCTTTCTTAACGTCAACATGAAAAACAGCGAGCGATAACGATTTCATGTTAAAGGGGCGTAACTCGGCAAACTCTAAAAATAAGGTAGGCTGCGCTTAGTTCCCATTTTGCAGATGACTAGTCGTCTACCACATCTGCGGCTAGTTACAGACTGCATTTAATTTCATTTCATGATTATTGCTTTAGGTCCAGCGGACTCTTCTGAGCCAAATCAGGACCGGACAACCCCTGATCCGCATAAAAGATCTGCTGAAACAAACCTAGTGGTAAAACTGAAAGCTCTCCAACAGCCAGTCACTTTACAATAAAGACATCCCACGCAGTGAACGCTGAGGCTATACTCTAATTTATCGAACCCCCGTTTACAAAAACAATATAGAATACAAACATCATTATAAATTATCAACAAAACACATACATATAAAATGCCTATATTGCTAAATACTAACATCATAGGAAGCCCTAGTGACCACCTGGCAGAAAGCGTCCAATATTCCCAAGCTGATCCAACAGACCTCATACACAAATAAGGAGTCTCGTCCCGAAAGAGTTTTTTTTAAAAAAAAAAGGTAGGTGACTGGTCTAGCGAAGAAGAAGATAGTATAGCAGATTGATAGAACAGAGCAGGAATGAGAAAGAGCAAATGAGAAAGACAGCGACAGTGGGGATTTAAAGCACTACATTTCCAGAAAGTGGGGATACTATTTATACTGAAACCCCCGGCACCCCCACGGGAGTTACAGACTGCATACAGAGAGGGTGTGGGGTAGGGGTACTGAGACTGAAATAGCTGATCTATAGAGTTGTTATGTGTGTATTTGATTTAATATGATCCACATGTATGATATTAGACAAGTCTATCTATAGAGTTGTTATGTGTGTCTTTGATTTAATATGATCCACATGTGTGATATTAGACAAGTCTCTCTATAGAGTTGTTATGTGTGTCTTTGATTTAATATGATCCACATGTGTGATATTAGACAAGTCTATCTATAGAGTTCTTATGTGTTTATTTGATTTAAATATGATCCACATGTGTGATATTAGACAAATCTATAGTTGTTATGTGTGTCTTTGATTTAATATGATCACATGTGTGATATTAGACAAGTCTATCTATAGAGTTATGTGTTTATTTGATTTAATATGATCCACATGTATGATATTAGACAAGTCTATCTATAGAGTTCTTATGTGTTTATTTGATTTAAATATGATCCACATGTGTGATATTAGACAAGTCTATCTATAGAGTTGTTATGTGTGTCTTTGATTAAATATGATCCACATGTGTGATATTAGACAAGTCTATCTATAGAGTGGCTATGTGTTTATTTGATTTAACATGATCCACATGTGTGATATTAGACAAGTCTATCTATAGAGTTGCTATGTGTTTATTTGATTTAATATGATCCACATGTGTGATATTAGACAAGTCTATCTATAGAGTTGTTATGTGTGTGTTTGATTTAAAATGATCCACATGTGTGATATTAGATAAGTCTATCACTAGAGTTGTTATCTTATCAGTCATAGAGGTGTATGTAAGAAATTGGTCGGTACAAGCGGTACAGTGATTAAAAATAATATACTTATTTGATGACTATATTATTGTAGTTTAATCTTAATCGTCTTCTCCCCCTCATCTTCTCCCTCCATCGCACCCCACGTCCCTCTCGCCCTCTACGACTGACAAGATAACAACTCTGTCGATAGACTTGTCTAATACAGTATCACACATGTGGATCATATTATAGCAACTCAATGGATTGCCTATTTTCAGTCTCAGTGCGCCCCTCACCACCCCACACCCTGTTCTGTACGCAGTCTGTGTATATCTTTTTTAACTCACTTCGACTTCTATGTTGTTCTTGATTATGCTTTCCTTACCATTGTTACTGGGCTTGTGCTGATGGCAATGTATCTCAATGATGTAACTATTCCGCCTTAACTGACACAGATAATTGTAACTCAACTGCTTCTCATCATCATCATCATCATCATCATCATCATCATCATCATCATCATCATCATCATCATCATCATTTTACAAATAATTTAGCAATGATCATGACTGATCTCCACGATCCAAAGCAAGTCTGGCATATGCCTTACAGAACAAGAATTCTTGGACAGATGGACAGAATACTGCTCTGACCTTTACAACCATACACCAAATGGAGACCCATCAGTTCTAGCATGTCCCGAGAACAGAGAAGAAGAAGAAATCCTCCCAATTCTCCGGGAAGAAGTTGAGGCAGCAGTGCAATCGCTGAAGAAAGGGAAGTCAGCGGGAGTGGACAACATACCCGCGGAACTGCTACAAGCAGGAGGAGAAGAAGCGATGATTGATGCCCTCACCATTATCTGTAACAAGATCTGGCAGAGTGGGGAGTGGCCTACACCATGGACCCAGTCGCTTGTCATCACTCTTCCCAAAAAAAGGTAACCTTCAGGAGTGTGAAAATTACCGCACCATCAGCCTCATCAGCCATCCCAGCAAGGTCCTCCTGAAAATAATACTCAACAGGTTGAAACCCCAAGCTGAACTAATCATAGCTGAAGAACAAGCAGGATTCAGGGCAGGGCGAAGCACCACTGAACAGATTTTCAACCTCAGAATAATCTGTGAGAAATACCTTCAGCACCAACAACATCTATATGGGCTCTATGGGCAACAATGAAAGTGTACAACATCAGCCTTAAAATTACTGAAGTCATCAATAGCCTGTATGACAAGGCTACCAGTGCAGTACTCCATAACAGCGTCATCGGGAACTGGTTCAGAACAACAATCGGTGTGCGTCAAGGATGCCTTCTTTCTCCAACCCTCTTTAAACTCTTCCTAGAGCGCATCATGTCAGATGCTCTTGCAGATCACGAAGGCACAGTCAGCATAAGGGGTAGAGCAATCTTCAATCTTCGTTTTGCGGATGACATTGATGGATTGGCTGGAGAGGAACAAGAACTTGAACAGCTGGTACAGAGGCTTGACACCACCTCCAGAGCTTATGGAATGGAAATAAGTGCAGAGAAGACCAAAATGATGACCAACAACACCAATGGCATCAACACGGACATCAAAGTCCAAGGCCAATCCCTCAACACAGTGAATAGCTTCAAATATTTAGGAGCCATTGTATCAGACAATGGGTCCCGACAGGATGTCCTCTCCAGGATCGCACAAACAACTGCTGCCCTGACAAGGTTGAAGCCCATTTCGAAAGACAGGACCATCAGTCTACATTCCAAAGTAAGACTGCTGCGCTCCCTTGTCATCTCCATCTTCCTATATGCTTGCGAAGCATGGACCCTCACAGCAGATCTACAACGAAGAATACAAAGCATGGAGATGAGGTGCTACAGAAGACTTCTGGGCATTTCCTATACCCAACACATCACCAACGACGAAGTCCGACAGACCATCACACAAGCCATTGGACAATACGATGACCTGCTCACAGTGGTGAAGAAACGGAAACTCCGATGGTATGGCCACGTCACCAGATCATCAGGCCTTGCAAAGACCATTCTGCAAGG
Source organism: Oncomelania hupensis (assembly GCA_036898135.1). Classification (NCBI taxonomy): domain Eukaryota; kingdom Metazoa; phylum Mollusca; class Gastropoda; order Littorinimorpha; family Pomatiopsidae; genus Oncomelania; species Oncomelania hupensis. The sequence continues at coordinate 110,169 of CM072515.1, read as the reverse complement.
CACAGTGCAAGGAGGTAGAGGAAGAGGGAGACCGAAAAAGAGGTGGGAGGACAACATTCGAGAATGGACTGGTTTGACGCTGAGCGAAGCCATCAGAGCTGCTGAGGACAGAGAAAGATGGAGTATGCTGGTTAAACGATCATCTGTGTTGCCCCTACGACTTCCGGGTTACGGGACAGGATAGGATAGGATAGGCATGACTGATCAAATTGTTCCTGCATTTCGTTTCGGCGAATTTTCTTCTGTTTGGACAGTGGCTTTCTGGAAGTCTTAAAATAAAATGCATACGCTTTATGATATTATTGACAGAAAAGATTAGATAAGGTACATAGTTATTACAATAAGACCATTTCACACAGTAGAAAATGCCTTTGAAAGTAGATGTGCATTATACTTTTTATGTGAAAAAAAGAAAACGTGCATAACTGCAAATTGTAGAGATGAAGCATAGCTAGTTTTCGTAAACAAAGGACTCACTTCAGTGACTTCAGCCTTTCCCGGAAGTAATAGTTAGGTTTACAGTTATTTCTAAAAGGTTTTCATACAACTAGTACTAAAAGTACTACCACTTCTACTAATACTACTACTGCTGCTTCTACTACTTACAATCACAGGATACATTTTGTTGATTCCTGCGGATGTTGTGCAGGGATTGTGCTTGGCAGATTCCAGAAGAGGGCTCACAAAGGACTGTTCGAAATCTGTTGCCGCATCTTGTGGGGTGGATCTAGATTAAAAACAAAAATAATACAGGTCTTAGATGTGAACAGACAAGCGTATCATCCCTAACACCCTTTCCCCAAATCTTTTTTAATGTAATACAAAGCAATGGTTGTTACATACATATTACAATCCACTTCAGAAGACGGTGTAATTTCTGCATGGACTGCTGATGGCAGTGATGCGACTTCTCCAATGCTGCTGCTGTAGTACTTACTGTGGATACCAAAGATGTAGTTGCTTCAGCTGGTGTTGTAGATGATTGGGTTGGAGCAGCCTTCATTATATTCCTACAGAGCACAACAAACACATTTTACTATACCAGCACGTGTCATAACAATAAGTATTACAATAAGTATAACAGTAAGCATAGGGGGTACAGCAATCTCCAACCTTCGTTTTGCGGTTGATATTAATGGATTAATGCCATCCTGCAAGGCACGGTGCAAGAAGGCAGAAGAAGAGGGAGACAGAAAAAGAGGTGGGAGGACAACATTCGAGAATGGACTAGTTTGACACTGAATAAAGCCATGAGGGTTGCTGAGAACAGAGAAGGATGGCGTACGCTGGTTAAACGATCATCTGTGGTGCCCCAGCGACCTTTGAGTTACGGAATAGGATAAGTCAGAGAGAGAGAGAGAGAGAGAGAGAGAGAGAGAGAGACAGAGAGAGAGAGACAGAGAGAGAGAGAGAGAGACAGAGAGAGAGAGAGAGAGAGAGAGAGAGAGAGAGAGAGAGAGATCTGTAACATCACAACTGTGTGCAGATTTGTTACATAGTAACTTAAAGGGAAAGAACCGCGTCTTTCCCAGAGGCTCACATAATTTTGTTATTGGGATTCTTGAAACGTTTTTTGTTGACGCATATTTATATTTTTAAAAATACTACATTCTACAAGAAATTTTGTAAATAGGAATGAAGTTTTACTAATTTTAAATACTGAGTATTCGATTTTAAACAGTTTGTTTTTCCATCATGCTTTGCGGTTGGCTGGCTCTCCATCTAAAATAAAATATCATGAACGACGTTCAACTTCAAGCCTGGTGGTGTGTAACGTAAAAGGCTAGACCATTATTCCTAATTCAGGTCAGTACTATTATTTCTTTGCTGTTGTGTACTTTTTGTCGGAAAGGTCTAGTTGTAGGGTGGAGTGAGAAATGACTTTTTGCTGATGAGACTTTATGACTTGCGGAAAGTGAATACAGAATGTAAACGATTTTGCATTTGTTCGGGTATAGGTGTGCATGATATAATTATTATAAATATTTATTTAGGCTTCCGGTGACATGTAACTGTGATAATTTGAGGTCAAGTTAGGTTGTAAGGTGGAAGAGAAAGAAAGGCAATATTGAGCTGTGGTCCATGTCAGAAGAGAAAGGAATGAGACAGTTGTTGGTTTATGTACAGCAAACACTATTTTGTGCGGACAATTCTTTATGATAATTGTCATATGGCCTTGATATAGTTTTGTATGGTATTTTTGTAAAGAAGGCCAAGTGCATTTCAGCTGGAGATTAAAAAAGACAACAAAACACAAATCCACAAATCAAATTGTTAATAAACGGAATGGTTTCCTCGTGAGGAAAAACAACACGTGCATGATTACCATCATTGTATGAGGAAAAACAACACGTGCATGATTACCATCATTGTATGAGGAAAAACAACACGTGCATGACATGATTACCATCATTGTATGAGGAAAAACAACACGTGCATGATTACCATCATTGTATGAGGAAAAACAACACGTGCATGATTACCATCATGGTATGAGGAAAAACAACACGTGCATGATTACCATCATTGCATGAGGAAAAAACAACACGTGCATGATTACCATCATTGTATATTTAAAACAAAAGGCAACAAAATTCTGTCATCGAGTGTCAAAAATGACATCGGAGCCTGGCATCACTAAAGTTTTTAAAAGCCTGTACATTGTTATAGATAGTATGTAGGTCCTGAAGGGCATTTACCTGAGTGGCCACTGAGCGCGGACGACGGTGTAAGAAATTTGAGAACTTATTTTAACCCCCTTAACTCTCTCTTTATTATGGTGGTTCTTGAACTGGTTGACAGTTTCAGCTTCAACAATTGATGGCTTCAGTGCATTCCATGGGTTCACAACTCTTTGTGAAAAAAAAGTTATTTCTGAGGCCCAGTCTAGACCTCTCTTCGAACAGTTTGCTGCTGTGACCTCTATGGTAGAATGATGACTGGCACGAAGTAAAAAAATTGTCAGTAGAAACTTTTTCAAGCCCCTTTATGATCTTGAAAGTCTCGATAAGATATCCCCTGCCTCTCCTTTCTTCTAATTTCTGCAAATTGCAAAAAGCCAGTCTCTCTTCGTACGGCAGGTGACCAATCCCTGTGATCGATCTCGTAGCTCTCCTCAGCACCTTTTCAACTCTGCGATGTCTTTTTTGAGGTAAGGTCGCCATACTTGGATGCAATACTCCAGATGTGATCGTACAATTGATTTGTAGAGTGGGACAATAACTTCCTTAGTTCTGGCTGTGACTGTTCGCATGATCTGCCCCACTGTTCTGTTGGCTCGTTTTGCTGCCTCGCAGCACTGGCGACTGACCGACAGTGACCTGTGCATGATGATGCCTAGGTCCCTTTCTTCGTCCACTGCTCCAAGTTCTTGTCCTCCCAGCGTGTAAACATGACAAGTGTTTTTACGGCCTGCATGCAGAGTCTTGCACTTGTCCACGTTATACTGCTTCAGCCACTTCTCTGACCACATTTCTGATACCTTAAGGTCATGCTGTAGTTTGTCGCTCCCCGCTGGGTCGGAGACGTCGCCGTAGATCTTAGTGTCATCAGCAAACTTTAGAACGCTGGTCAGCCTATCGTCCTCCAAGTCATTAATGAACACCAAATTAGTGTGCAGCGCTTGTTTGTTTTTGTTTTTCTTTATTTTAAAATCCTGTTGCACATTACGATGTGTGGGTCATTGGTCATTGGTCAGCTGTGACTATACGATTGATTGATCAACCTGTGGGGTGGCCTCGTGGCGCAGTGGATAAGTCGCCGGTTTCCTATGCCGAAGGTCGCGGGTTCGATTCCCGCAAGGGGCGAACGTATGTGACTTAGGTACGAGACTATTGAGGTCACCGAGGGTTTTCCTCCGGGCACTCCGGTTTCCTCCCTCCCTTCAAAATAATATTGGATGCAGTCAAATTAATCTTTAAAAAATACAAAACTATTTAACTTTCAGTTTCCTAATAGCGATCTCCCTGCCTTTACACCACGTGTATGCCTTGTATACTGTTGTCCTTGTTGTGTGTCTGCAATATATTTGTTGCACGTGAGTGTGTATGTTGGTATAGGTCGCCGCACTTTGAGTTTGAAATCATTCGAAGTAAAGCGCGTATTAGCATCCGGTATTATTATTATGATGTGATTCAATTTGATGGACTGTGATTTCAACCTTCTGGCCATAATCTGCATTGAAATGTTGCGCTTATTGATGACAGTCTGCTGATGTATAATTTTATGTCTATTCCTGTATGTGTGACAAACAGCTGGTGTGTTGTTCACTCAATGTGATAAACGTTCTGCTTGTTTTGTGCCTGCTCAGGTAAGTTACCGATACTGAAATGAATTTAACAAATGTTACAAAACTTACCAGGCCTCCCAGATGAAGGTGGCTTTGTGCTGATTACATCAAAGACTCATTTTAGAGACACGACGGAAATAACTAATACAAAACGCAATTCGGTCACTAACAGTCGACTATGGATACAACTTCGGGTATAACGAATCGAAATTGTTTTCCCTGGAATTTATTGTAAGCGTGTTCGACTGTAAAGCAACCGTGTCATAAATAAAATAGCGAGCCCCATGGAGACTTTACACAACACTGCTAAGAAATAAAATACCAAAACAACAAGTGATCTGAAACCAAAAATAGAAGAACATTTAGCATAAAAACCATCTCGACAAAACAACATTATAGGTGACAATCATGTATATTATAATAAAAAGGGGAAATAAACTCAAGACAATCATACCTATTAAAATGGAAAAACGTACACTTAAAACTAAGATCGACCAGACAACCGAAGATAAGCTTCAATTTACAAGACATTTACACACACACGCACACACACACACTTGCTATTATTAAAAAGATGGGCAAGAAACATGTGCCAATATAGAACAGCCTATGGTTAAAGAGCCAGGGTATACAGGGGTTCATGTACTGTGGCAACAAGCTGACCCGGGACAGTGGCGTAGCTAGGGATTTGGGGGCCCGGGGGGCTTGGCCTCTTTAGGGGCCCCTGCATTTCGACCGGTGGCGTAATATTAAATGTAAAACAAACTTCGGACACTCCTTTGGGGCCCCTCTCAAGTGGGGGCTCCGGGGGACTTTCGAATTTGGACCCCCCCCCCCCTCCCCCTCACCTAGCCACGTCACTGACTCGGGAACTGCATTGTTGTCACAATAAATGATGATATAATGGGCAGTCCTTGCGCAAACAAAAGACTGTTAAACTTTGAATGTTAAGTGTCTTCTCCTTGTTGTGCAAACAAACAACTGTGCCTACTCTACACACTTGTCGCCACTGAAAGAACGCTGAAATGTAACTGTAGATTCAGTCGCACGACACCGGAGCTTATAGGCGACTACTGATCACATTATTCTGACACCAAGGGAAAATAATATGGTCACACGTTGGCCAATCCGGGATTCGAACCAGGGACCTTTTGGTTACTAGTAAGCCGCTCAACCAACTGAGCTACCCAGCCCCCCACCGCTAAAATGTCTAACCTTGCGGTCCTTTAAATCCAACTTCTGCAGTTACAACAAGTGTCAGATAACATACAACAAGTGTCAGATAACATAACGGTCAGCATGCTTACAACAAGTGTCAGATAACATAACGGTCAGCATGCTTACAACAAGTGTCAGATAACATACAACAAGTGTCAGATAACATAACGGTCAGCATGCTTACAACAAGTGTCAGATAACATAACGGTCAGCATGCTTACAACAAGTGTCAGATAACATAACGGTCAGCATGCTTACAACAAGTGTCAGATAACATACAACAAGTGTCAGATAACATAACGGTCAGCATGCTTACAACAAGTGTCAGATAACATAACGGTCTGCATGCTCACAACAAGTGTCAGATAACATAACGGTCAGCATGCTTACAACAAGTGTCAGATAACATACAACAAGTGTCAGATAACATAACGGTCAGCATGCTTACAACAAGTGTCAGATAACATAACGGTCAGCATGCTTACAACAAGTGTCAGATAACATACACAACAAGTGTCAGATAACATAACGTCAGCATGCTTACAACAAGTGTCAGATAACATACAACAAGTGTCAGCATAACATACAACAAGTGTCAGATAACATACAACAAGTGTCAGATAACATACAACAAGTGTCAGATAACATACAACAAGTGTCAGATAACATAACGGTCAGCATGCTCACAACAAGTGTCAGATAACATAACGGTCAGCATGCTTACAACAAGTGTCAGATAACAACGGTCAGCATGCTTACAACAAGTGTCAGATAACATAACGGTCAGCATACTTACAAACAAGTGTCAGATAACATACAACAAGTGTCAGATAACATAACGGTCAGCATGCTTACTACAAGTGTCAGATAACATAACGGTCGCATGCTTACAACAAGTGTCAGATAACATAACGGTCAGCATGCTCACAACATTGTGTCAGATAACATAACGGTCAGCATGCTTACAACAAGTGTCAGATAACATAACGGTCAGCATGCTTACAGCAAGTGTCAGATAACTTAACGGTCAGCATGCTTACAACAAGTGTCAGATAACATAACGGTCAGCATGCTTACAACAAGTGTCAGATAACATAACGGTCAGCATGCTTACAACAAGTGTCAGATAACATAACGGTCAGCATGCTTACAACAAGTGTCAGATAACATAACGGTCAGCACGCTTACAACAAGTGTCAGATAACAACGGTCAGCATGCTCACAACAATGTCAGATAACTAACGGTCAGCACGCTTACAACAAGTGTCAGATAACATAACGGTCAGCATGCTTACAAGTGTCAGATAACATAACGGTCAGCATGCTTACAAGTGTCAGATAACATAACGGTCAGCATGCTTACAACAAGTGTCAGATAACCTAACGGTCAGCACGCTTACAACAAGTGTCAGATAACATAACGGTCAGCATGCTTACAAGTGTCAGATAACATAACGGTCAGCACGCTTACAACAAGTGTCAGATAACATAACGGTCAGCACGCTTACAACAACTGTCAGATAACATAACGGTCAGCACGCTCACAACAAGTGTCAGATAACCTAACGGTCAGCATGCTCACAACAAGTGTCAGATAACATAACGGTCAGCATGCTCACAACAAGTGTCAGATAACTAACTCCATCTTACAAGGTCCAGATAACCTAACGGTCAGCATGCTCACAACAAGTGTCAGATAACATAACGGTCAGCACGCTCACAACAAGTGTCAGATAACCTAACGGTCAGCATGCTCACAACAAGTGTCAGATAACATAACGGTCAGCACGCTCACAACAAGTGTCAGATAACATAACGGTCAGCATGCTCACAACAAGTGTCAGATAACCTAACGGTCAGCATGCTTACAAGTGTGCCAGATAACCTAACGGTCAGCATGCTTACAACAACTGTCAGATAACATAACGGTCAGCACGCTCACAACAAGTGTCAGATAACCTAACGGTCAGCATGCTCACAACAAGTGTCAGATAACCTAACGGTCATCATGCTCACAACAAGTGTCAGATAACCTAACGGTCAGCATGCTCACAACAAGTGTCAGATAACCTAACGGTCAGCATGCTTACAACAAGTGTCAGATAACAACGGTCAGCATGCTCACAACAAGTGTCAGATAACGTAACGGTCAGCACGCTTACAACAAGTGTCAGATAACAACGGTCAGCATGCTCACAACAAGTGTCAGATAACCTAACGGTCAGCATGCTCACAACAAGTGTCAGATAACCTAACGGTCAGCATGCTCACAACAAGTGTCAGATAACCTAACGGTCAGCATGCTCACAACAAGTGTCAGATAACCTAACGGTCAGCATGCTCACAACAAGTGTCAGATAACATAACGGTCCGCACGCTTACAACAACTGTCAGATAACATAACGGTCGGCATGCTCACAACAAGTGTCAGATAACGTAACGGTCAGCATGCTTACAGCAAGTGTCAGATAACATAACGGTCCGCACGCTTACAACAAGTGTCAGATAACACAACGGTCAGCATGCTTACATAACCAGGCACGGGCACAGTTTTAGCAAGAGTGAGCAGTAATCTTTCAATTTCCAATAAAAACAACATCACGGTGAAACAATACTATCAATACTGTCGACATTGTGGCCTGTTTTCACCTTTGTAATTCATGTTTGACTAAGCATCTCCACGGTTTATGGAAGAAACCTTGCTCTTAGTGGCTACTTGTCAATGGTGATTTGAGTTGTTGTCTCCCCTGTCTCCAATAGCAATTTACGTTAAGTTTTGTTTGTACTAGATATTTTGTTCATGAGGAAAGCATTATCATATTTCATCGGCTTGACTCTCATCGAAATCTGAATCTTTTGACTTTTTTGTTATTTTTTTTTGTCCATCGTGGCTGAGAATTTGTCTTCTTTCGGAACTGTCTGGGTTGTTTGGCAAATGCAAGTTTTGTAGATAACTGTAGATCAAGACGTAAGACAACTTATTACCCAATGAATTTTTTTTTTTTTTAATCAGTTATAGTCCCCTCTCTTCCCGTTAAGGATTTTCAGAGAAACTTACTGGATCACCCAAGAATTCAAAAATCCATAGTTATATTATTATAACGTCAGTACACCCAATACTCCCCGTATCAATGGTTTGACCCATTCCTAACCTGTTCTATCCCGTAACTCGAAAGTCGTTGGGGCAGCAAAGATGGTCTTTTTAACCAGACTACCCATCTTCTCTGTCTTCAGCAACCCTCAAGGCTTCGCTCAGTGTCAAGCCAGTCCATTCTCAAATGTTGTCCTCCCATCTCTTTTTCTGTCTCCCTCTTCTTCTGCCTCCCTCCCGTGCCTTGCAGGATGGTCTTTGCAAGGCCTGGTGCTCTGGTGACGTGGTCATACCATGGGAGTTTTTGTTTCTTCAACACTGTGAGCATGTGATCGTGTTGTCCAATGGCTTGTGTGATGGTCTTTCGGACTTTGTCGTTGGTGATGTGCTGGGTATGGGAAATATCCAGAAGTGTTCTGTAGCACCTCATCTCCATGCTTTGTAATCTTCGAAGTAAGTCTGCTGCGACTTTCCATGTTTCGCAAGCTTATAGGAAGATGGAGATGGGGTTGGGATGGGTGTTTGTTGTACAGACTGCGTGAAGGAGAAGCGTCCAGGGCAGTGCATTGGGCGTCAGACGCTTCCCGCCCACATTGGTCGACGTTTGTTGCGTCGGGTAACATGGCGCTGTTAAGGGTAGGATTGGCGCTTTTGAGCCAAACGGCTGCAGTGAACAGGTGGTGCTTTGGGCCATGGCAAGGTGACCTTGATGCGCGGTAGGTTTCCCAAGATGATGTGAGGGGGTTCTACTTTGGTCGAAAGCCCCGTCATTGTGTTGAAAAGGTTGGTGGTCACGCAAGCCACTAGCGTTGTATCGGCTACAGATTTTTTTTGACAAGTCACACATGCCTAAATACTTACTCGTGTAGCTTTCAGCGACCAAATCAGCACAGATTGAAATGAGAACTGGGATTCAGTTCACATCACCGTGAGTACACTCACGGCGATGTGAATGAATGAGCGTTGTGTTTCGTCACTAGCATCAGCCCTTTGTTGTGGTGGTGCGATGGGTGATCTCTTTGAGGAAAGGCTGGCTGGATGGGGCTGAAAGTTGGCCCAAAGCATCCCCCAAGATGTGTGTAGATACCCTCCCCCCCTTCTCCCAAAAAAAAGGGCGTAGGTTGCTGCTAAGGATGCTTTTGGGCAAGCCGTGGTGAAAACTGAACGCAGTTACAGTGCATTTTCTCCCCAACTAGGGTAGATCCACCTTTCCGGAGAGCATCCCCTTGTAGCCAGTGACGAGGCGGTTTTTTTGGTCAAAATGACTCAAATCGGTGGGATAGTTTTTGTGTGGCGCGATTTTGAACGACCAAATCGCATACGCTTCTGACCGACGACGTATTGATGAAATGACCGCAGTTGCTTGCCTTCAAGTGCTAGTTATGAAGTCGAAGTCGAAACCTTTAATAGGATAATAGCACTAGGTCCTATGGACCTGCCTTACAGCTAGTCCTTAATAAAATTGTAAGATAAAAAAATTACATTTCAGAACAAACAAAATAATTAACATAAAATTGATTTGAAACTAACACGTACGGAAAGAATTTTAAAAAATTACTAAGAAAATTAATGTACCTAATTAAATTAATGAAAACGAAAATGAGTTGGCAATAACTGTCGCGTTATATATATAATTTATATTAATATATATATATATATAGAGATGTTAAAAGATGAATGAACAGTTGAAAGAATTTTATATAAATAGAATCAATTTCCTCTTTGTATTATGCCTAAAAATCGATAAGAAACAAGAAAGTGATGTCGAGAAATAGAAAATAAAGAATAAAAGAAATTATTGGCTATTCATTCGTCCTGTTTGCTTTTTTACAACTAAAAAAGAATACCACTGGTTGATGGTTGATGATATTTATTTCATATGATATGATACGAAAACCCGTGAAATCATGGTTCTAAAGAATTTCACTGTTGATTAAAAAGTTACTTAGCTGGCATAGATTCCCTGATGGAGAAGAAGAATTGTCTCTTTTGTTTAACACAGTTTATGTCCTCACGTTAAACCAAAAGGATTATCGTCCAGCTGGCTTCACATGGACGTCAGGGATATGACGAGCTCCATGTCATCAGAAGAATAAGCGTTGAGGATGGAAGTAGGTTAAAACGATCATATCAGGAATTCGACAGTCGAAAAAATTATGAAGAAGGAAGCAAAAACAAAAATCCTTTCCCTGCGCACAGACAAATTAACAGGGACTAAATACACAATCTGTATCCTGTTGAATGACCAGCGAGGAACGCCGTTGACGTTGTTTGAATAAGAACCCTGCATATTCACGGGTTATTGTATCTTATTCTCAAAACATAATAATGTTCTTTCCTCGCTGTTCATCCACACTGTTCCAATGTTTAAGAATGCACCAACATTCTTTATGAACTAAGCTAAACATGTTAAATTAACTATCACCATATAAACTTCACACGCTGAAGAATTTATATGAAATGAGAACAACATGTTAAAATAACTATTATCATACAATTTGCATACATTGAAGAATAATAACGAATCACCTTGATGAAGGACGATGAATGATTCGCATGCGCAATGGACACAAGCACAAGACTACCCATTTCCCAGCTTCACACATCGAATCGTAACTTACCAGCTCAGGATTCGTTTGTGGTGTCTACGACACGTGTTGTTTAGGGTGAGACGAGCTTTTCGAACCAACTTTATGACCTCAGTAATCCGAAATAGTGGTCTGGCGTAAACATATGTTCCTTGCCCTCCAAGATGGTCGCTCGAATGGTTTTTCTTAACGATATTTCCCACATCCAGCCAATCGAAAGGATAGTACACAAATTGTCTATGGTAACAATAATCTAAAATTGAACTACACTAAATAAAAGCAAATGTCGCATACTGCGTCATTCCGAAAACAATATTATTATCGTCACTGTCTATGACGTACTGTCTATGACGCATTGTCTGGACTATAGCAGAATATCGAGGATGCGTAGAGTAGGCGCTTGTATCGCGACAATATCCCCCCGCTTAAGTGAAAAATCAAGAATGCAATTTTTCCTTACACTTACATAGCGGCTGAGATAATCTGCCCCGATATTGTCTTTGCCTGGAATGACTCGTACAGAGAAGTTGTACTGTTGGAGTTGTATGGCCCATCTCATCAGCCGTCCGTTTTCTGTCCTTGCTTTTTGCAGATATTGTAGAGGCTGGTGATCTGTTTCAATAACAAACTTTGTTCCAAACAGGTATTGTTCAAACTTCCGTATTCCCCATACTATTGCCATGCATTCCTTCTCGATCGTGGCATACCGGCCTTCAGTTTCACTCAGCTTCTTGCTGGCGTACGCGATTGGTTGTAACCCATCACCATGTTCTTGCATCAGGATAGCGCCAATACCTCTGTCTGATGCGTCCGTCCTCAGGACGTACTGTTTCTCTGGATCAGGGAGACAGATGACTGGCTTCTTGCACAACTCTCACTTGAGTGACGTGAATGCTTCTTCGCATTTGTCGTCCCACTGAACGTGTTCAGGGTGTCCTTTTTTTTTTTCAGTCAGCTTCTCAGTTAGCGGCAGTGCGAGCGTAGCGAAGTTCGGCACGAACTTCCGATAATACCCTGCTAGACCCAAGAAAGCGCGCAAGTCTTTCTTCGTCTTCGGTGGTTGCGCGTTTCTGATCTTTTCAACCTTGTCCTCTTCTGGTTGAATTGTACCTTGACCAACTATGTGTCCTAGAAATGACAGGCTCTCAAATCCAAAATAACATTTGGAAGGTTTTGCTGTCAGATTGCACTCATGTAATCTATCCAACGTTGCTTTGAGGACTTGCACGTGCTCCTCCAACGTTTCAGTTGCTACCATGACGTCATCAATGAAATTACTGACTGCGTCTTCGTTCAGCGGTTTCAAAAGTTTCCTCATCATGCGTGTGAAAACAGCTCCAGCGTTTCTTCAACCCAAAATGGCATAACAGTCCATTGAAATTGACCTTGCGGTGTAGTGAAAGCGGTTTTCTCTCTTTGTCCTCTGTCTTCATAGGGATTTGCCAGTATCCTTTTGCGAGGTCTATCTTAGAAAAATATTTCTTCTTGCTCAACTTGGCAAATAGCTCATCGATGTTAGGCATTGGCTCAGCATCGAATCTCGTGGCTTGATTCAATTTCTGTAGTCAATACAGAATCGGTTGTTGCCGTCCTTCTTTTGTACAAGTACTACAGGTGCGCTGTATGGTGATGCTGCTTGTTCGATGACGTTCATTTTCAGCATTGCTTCAACTTCTTCTCCGATTGCTTTTATCTTAGAATATGGCAGAGGGTACTGTCGAACAAATATAGCTCGATCCTGTTCCATTGGGATATTACACTCTTGCAATGACGTTTTCCCCGGCAAATCTGTCAATAGAGACTTCTTGTGGTTGCAGATTTCTGTAAGCTCTGTTCTTTGCTTTTCTGTCAGTTTGTCGGACAAATGAACATCTGCTGGTCCTTGGGTATTTTCCAGCTGAATCACAGGTATGCTATCTTTTGTTCCAGTAGTATCTTTCTGTTCATGTTCGTCGATCATGACAACGGCGACGATATGAGTTTCCACTTGCTTCTCTCTTTCAACGTACAGTTTCAATGCGTTAGCATGGTAGATCTTTCTCATTGTCCCCTACTGCAATCTTGTAGTCACATTCATTGATGCGGTCAGTGACAACATATGGACCTTTCCATAGCATCTGCAGTTTGTTGGCTTTATCAAAACAAGCATGAGAACTTTATCTCCAACGTTGAATTTTCGTGCTTTTGCTTTCATGTTGAAATGTTTCGCGTGTTTAAGCGCTTGCTTTTCCAAGATTTTCTCTGGCGATTTTACAGGTTTCTTCAATTCTGTTCCGGAGGTCGATCACATACTGAAATGTGGTCCTGGTTTCTTCCGTCTGTTCTTCCTGTGTCCAGAGCTCTTTCAGAATCTGTAACGGTCCTCGTACAGTTCGTCCATAAAGAAGCTCAAAGGGAGAGAATTGTAGTGATTCTTGCGGTACTTCTCTGATAGCAATAGAAGTGCAGGAATAAACCTGTCCCATTCTTTTGGTTGTTCTTGACAAAGATGTTTCAGCATACTTTTGATGGTACCATTGAAACGTTCCACCAACCCGTTGCATTGTGCGTGTCTTGGCGTGGTCCTCAGGCCTTTCACACTCAATAGCCTGTTCACTTCGTCAGCTAGGGATCCTACAAATTGAGATCCGTTGTCTGTCAGAATCTCTCTCGGAATACCTAAGCGAGTCCACATTTCCCACAATGATTCGGCCACATCTTCGGCTTTGATGGATTTTAATGGTTTGGCTTCGACGTAGCGTGTAGCATAGTCCACCATGGTGATTATATAGCGGTGCCCCCTGTCGGACGCTGGTAAGATAGGTCCGATGATATCCACCGCCACACGATCAAAAGGTGTGTGGATTATTGGCATCTTGCCCAACGGCAGTTTCCGAACTTGACCCTTCGGTGACGTCCTCTGGCATATGTCACATGACGCGCAATAGCGTCTGATGTCCCCGCAGATTCCGGGCCATACGAAATCGTTCCAGATTCTCTTCCTGGTTTTGGTTACACCCAGGTGTCCTGACATCGGCGTGTCATGGGCCAATCGTAGCACTTCGTTGCGATATTTCTTTGGGACAACAATTTGTTTGGTCTCTTTACCGTTTTGGAGAAAAGTGCGGTACAAAATTCCCTTTCTCCAGCTGTAGGTAGTTTTAGAAGTTGATTTGCGCCCTCCTTTCCCATGCTTGGTCTCATTGTCAGCTAGCTTCCTTGCTTTCTCCAGGGTTGGATCCTCCTTCTGAGCTTGTCCCAACTCCACTGGAGTGACATCCCCGAGCAGAGAATTGGATGTTTTCAATGTTCTATCTGTTTTCCCCACAGAAGCTCTAGTTTGCATTGCTGCGCATACTTCTCGAATAGCGTAAACTGGAACAGGCGTCAGGTTCCCATCCTCAGACTTACGGTAGTTCCCTACAAGAACTTGCTCTACCGGTTGCTTCATAACGGCCACAACGGTCTTCCCTTCAAAGAATGGTGTGTTCATGTGTACCGTCGCAATTGGTAGTGTTAACTTCGCAGGCGACGAGGCCATCACTATCTCAATGGTCTCTCCTGACAAACATCGCTCGGGTACGAGACTGGAATCGACGATGGTGATCGACGCTCCAGTGTCGCGCAATGCCGTCGCTTGCTTCCCTTCCACTTCTACTTGGCACTCCGGCGAGAACGGTATCGCCGTACATAATGAACAGAGCTTGCCGTGACTCTGTACATCCTCCTGCCTCATACTTCCAGCTATTGCGGCGGCTGCTTTGTTTTCTTTCCCTCCTTTTGGGCATTGTCTCGCCACATGACCTTGCTGGTTACAAGTATAGCAGGTTACTTCAGGTCTCCTTGTCCTGACGTTGTGGAGCTGCTTCTGCGTTACCTCCACCTTCTTTTTATCTCCTTCCTCATCTTCTTTCCTTCTACTATGCTTGAATCTATCTCCGAATCTATTCCTGGGTCTTTCATGATCAGACATAGTGGCTTGCTTTGCTGATTCGTAGGTTAAAGCAAATCTTATTGCATCGCCCATCGTCTCCGGCTCTCTTTCTCTGACAAAACGCGCTTGATCAAACGGTATCCCACTAAGAAACTTTTCTTGCAGTATCAAATCACGCAGATCGTCATATGTGTTGTCTTTCCCTGCAAGTTCCTGCCATCTGGATAACCAGAGATCTAACTTGGTAGCGTACTCTGGTGTTGATTCTCCTTGCTGTCTTCTGGCCTCTCGAAATTTTTTCCGATATTCTTCTGCCGTCAGCTGGAATCGGAACAATAATGATCGCCGTAATGTTCCGTAATCGCCGGCATCAGCATCATTCAACATAGAGTAGACTTCCCTCGCTTTCCCTTTTAGCAAGGTGCCTAGGCGAGGAGCCCATTGATTAATTGGCCATTCTTGAATCTTAGCCGTTCTCTCAAATGTGCGTAGATAATCTTCCAAATCATCTTTGTCTTCCAGAAAAGGTAGTTTTATCTTCAGTTTTTCCTGATAAAACTGCGATGAACGGGAATCCGACGGATCGGCAGCATTGTCGTTGGTGTTGTCACTGTTCACGTGACGTATTCGTTCGAGTTCTAATTCATATTCCAATGTTGCTTTATGTTTCCTTTCATCGATTTCAGCTTGACGCTTCCTTTCTTCAGCTTCAACTTCAGCTTGTCGCTTTCTTTCTTCAGCTTCAGCTTGTCGTTTTCTTTCTTCAGCTTCAGCTTGTTGCTTTCTTTCTTCAGCTTCAGCCTGTCGCTTTCTTTCTTCAGCTTCAGCTTGTCGCTTTCTTTCTTCAGCTTCAGCTTGAGCTAAACGCGTTTTCTCTTCCTTGACGTAATTGACAAGATCTGGACCCGACAACCCCAACGCTTCTCCTTCGGCCTTAAACTTTAAGAAGGGATCGTTGGCTTCCATTGCTTTCGCTTGAGCGCGAGTTGTCGTTTACGAATTCCAAAAATGTAATACGACAGGAAAGAATAAATTAGCTTCGAAAAGTTCCGATTTCGTCACGCCGATTACGTCACGTCAATGACGTTATTTTCCCGAGGAGGAAAAAAAATACAAAATGGCAACTCTTTGAAATATCTTCGAACAACCCCAATGGATTCCTTATAACTATACGCTTTTACTGCAAATTCTGTTATTTGCTATTCGCGTATTAACAGCATAAAACCAAGAACTTGAAAAGAAGAGTTTTGTGTATCCGGCAATGGCACCCTCTTGTTAACACCAGTTCTACTTCGAACTCAAAGATTCTAATTCATTCTTGTAATGTAATTAGAATTGTGATAACGTGTCACTGTCTAGGCTCGAATCCAGTAGCTAAACTTATCAAATTCACAAAAGTTATCCTGCTACCTTTACCTTGATTCGCCTAATAAGATCAACTGTACGTGGCCTTATTTGATTGCCACACAGATACAATCCACCCTGGATGATACACCTGTGTCTCAGGGATTTACTGTGTGTATATTTATAAATTAAATAATACACTCTAGTATAACTCGCGGTCCGTTCCTTTGTGGCGGATGAGTTTACCAGCCCCTTCTGCTAATACTCTCTCACTACGAGTATTCTTCTAATTTTCTATGTCGCTCTTACTTCGGCGAACAGAAATGTTAGGCTACAAAAAACTGACTTAATGATCCTGTGTGATTATTCCGTTTATCACTGATCTATTAAGCGCGACGCTACTGTCTGTCTACTGTTCGGTCCGTTGAGCATAGAACATTTACCTTACCTTCAAAGGTGACTAGTAGGTCAACAAGTTATTTAGTCTTCGCACTAAATTATAACTTGTTATTTATCTCTCTCCTTCTAATATTGACACAGGTCCTCGTGTCTCCGGATTCACTATAACAACAAATGCTATAGGATTCCAATATTAGCTTCAACAATCAATCGGTTAAGACTGAGATAATAAAATAGACCACCGTTCTGCCTATTCTTTTACAGCATGTAATACCCGAAATTACTGCTGAACATTTGATTGACAACACGTACTGGGAGTCGTTTGCATAAGGTTATAAATATGCAACCTAATTATATCTGTAAATATAACTGGTAAATTATGATCGACGTGGGAAGCTGATGTTACATTGGTTGGTAGGGTAGTCCATAAGTCCGCCCATTTGTAAGAGCGGCTCCCTCCAACCTCCCGCGTTGAACAAATGAATGATACAATGATAATTTACATGTACAATGTAGTAAATATCATCACCACCAGTGGTAACACGACTTAAAAAGTGATTGTGACTCAAGCTATCCCGGACGAGCCCCCATTGTCGCGTTATATATATAATTTATACTAATATATATATATAGATGTTAAAAGATGAATGAACAGTTGAAAGAATTTTATATAAATAGAATCAATTTCCTCTTTGTATTATGCCTAAAAATCGATAAGAAACAAGAAAGTGATGTCGAGAAATAGAAAATAAAGAATAAAAGAAATTATTGGCTATTCATTCGTCCTGTTTGCTTTTTTACAACTAAAAAAGAATACCACTGGTTGATGGTTGATGATATTTATTTCATATGATATGATACGAAAACCCGTGAAATCATGGTTCTAAAGAATTTCACTGTTGATTAAAAAGTTACTTAGCTGGCATAGATTCCCTGATGGAGAAGAAGAATTGTCTCTTTTGTTTAACACAGTTTATGTCCTCACGTTTGACCAAAAGGATTATCGTCCAGCTGGCTTCACATGGACGTCAGGGATATGACGAGCTCCATGTCATCAGAAGAATGATTGTGCTTACCACACAGGTTAGTGTTAATTGTGTAGTTCTTGTTTTTGACTATTACTACTTGCTGTTCTTTGTATTATTTGTATCACTCTCTATGAGTATGAAACAAGGGAGCACTGCTTCGGCTTTGAGCAAATAAGTATGTATCGGCTCACAGGAGGGATAGGGTGGGTTGTTTTTTTTCTTTGAGTCTTCAAAGAAATTTTACAGATATTTTGGTATCCTTCCATGTATAATTATTTACTTTCAGTCACATATTAGTGGATTTACTGCACTCAACTTAGAGGGAGTTAAGCACTAGCCCATGATAAAAATTAAATAAAAATCACCTAAATTGAAAGAAATATATAATAAAATATGCCTTCTACAAGCTTATAAACAACTAAACTTAAATTTAATTTCATGATGTGTTAAAGAAAAGTCTCACACTAATGTAATCTACATAGACAAAGTAGGCCTCCAATCCCAGATTCCAGTTGCACGTTGAGTAGGCCTGTAGTAAAGTAAGACATGTTCTAGCCTGTAACCTGTAATAGTATTGCTGCTAGCCTGTAACCTGTAATAGTATTGCTGCTAGCCTGTAACCTGTAATAGTATTGCTGTTAGCCTGTAATAGTATTGCTGCTAGCCTTTAACCTGTAATAGTATTGCTGCTAGCCTGTAACCTGTAGTAGTATTGCTGCTTACCTGTAACCTGTAATAGTATTGCTGCTAGCCTGTAACCTGTAATAGTATTGCTGCTAGCCTGTAACCTGTAATAGTATTGCTGCTAGCCTGTAACCTGTAAAAGTATTGCTGCTAGCCTATAACCTGTAATAGTATTGCTGCTAGCCTGTAATGGTATTGCTGCTAGCCTGTAATAGTATTGCTGCTAGCCTGTAACCTGTAATAGTATTGCTGCTAGCCTGTAATATTATTGCTGCTAGCCTGTAATAGTATTGCTGCTAGCCTGTTATAGTATTGCTGCTAGCCTGTAACCTGTAATAGTTTTGCTGCTAGCCTGTAACCTGTAATAATATTGCTGCAAGCCTGTAACCTGTAATAGTATTGCTGCTAGCCTGTAATACTATTGCTGCTAGCCTGTAATAGTATTGCTGCTAGCTTGTAACCTGTAATAGTATTGCAGCTAGCCTGTAATAGTATTGCTGCTAGCCTGTAATAGTATTGCTGCTATCCTGTAACCTGTAAAATATTGCTGCTAGCC
The DNA here is from genome assembly GCA_036898135.1 of Oncomelania hupensis. Classification (NCBI taxonomy): domain Eukaryota; kingdom Metazoa; phylum Mollusca; class Gastropoda; order Littorinimorpha; family Pomatiopsidae; genus Oncomelania; species Oncomelania hupensis. The sequence continues at coordinate 91,060 of CM072515.1, read as the reverse complement.
TGTAACCTGTAATAGTATTGCTGCTAGCCTGTAACCTGTAATAGTATTGCTGCTAGCCTGTAATAGTATTGCTGCTAGCCTGTAACCTGTAATAATATTGTAATAGTATTTCTGCTAGCTTGTAATAGTATTGCTGCTAGCCTGTAACCTGTAATAGTATTGCTGCTAGCCTGTAACCTGTAAGAGTATTGCTGCTAGCCTGTAACCTGTAATAGTATTGCTGCTAGCCTGTAACCTGTAATAGTGTTGCTGCTAGCCTGTAACTTGTAATAGTATTGCTGCTAGCCTGTAATAGTATTGCTGCTAGCCTGTAATAGTATTGCTGCTAGCCTGTAACCTGTAATAGTATTGCTGATAGCCTGTAACCTGTAAGAGTATTGCTGTTAGCCTGTAACCTGTACTTGTATTGCTGCTAGCCTGTAATAGTATTGCTGCTAGCCTGTAATAGTATTGCTGCTATCCTGTAACCTGTAAAAGTATTGCTGCTAGCCTGTAACCTGTAATAGTATTGCTGCTAGCCTGTAACCTGTAATAGTATTGCTGCTAGCCTGTAATAGTATTGCTGCTAGCCTGTAACCTGTAATAGTATTGCTGCTAGCCTGTAATAGTATTTCTGCTAGCCTGTAATAGTATTGCTGCTAGCCTGTAACCTGTAATAGTATTGCTGCTAGCCTGTAACCTGTAAGAGTATTGCTGCTAGCCTGTAACCTGTAATAGTATTGCTGCTAACCTGTAACCTGTAATAGTATTGCTGCTAGCCTGTAACCTGTTATAGTATTGCTGCTAGCCTGTAATAGTATTGCTGCTAGCCTGTAATAGTATAGCTGCTAGCCTGCAACCTTTAATAGTATTGCTGCTAGCCTGTAACCTGTAATTGTATTGCTGCTAGCCTGTAATAGTATTGCTGCTAGCCTGTAATAGTATTGCTTCTAGCCTGTAATAGTATTGCTGCTAGCCTGTAATAGTATTGCTGCTAGCCTGTAATAGTATTGCTACTAGCCTGTAATAGTATTGCTGCTAGCCTGTAACCTGTATTAGTATTGCTGCTAGCCAGTAATAGTATTGCTCCGAGCCTGTAACCTGTATTTGTATTGCTGCTAGCCTGTAACATGTAATAGTATTGCTGCTAGCCTGTAACCCGTAATAGTATTCTTGCTAGCCTGTAACCTGTAATAGTATTGTGGCTTGCCTGTAACCTGTAATAGTATTGCTGCTAGCCTGTAACCTGTAATAGTATTGCTGCTAGCCTGTAACCTGTAATAAAATTGCTGCTAGCCTGTAACCTGTAATAGTATTGCTGCTAGCCTGTAATAGTATTGCTGCTAGCCTGTAACCTGTAATAGTATTGCTGCTAGCCTGTAATAGTATTGCTGCTAGCCTGTAACATGTAACAGTATTGCTGCTAGCCTGTAACCTGTAATAGTATTGCTGCTAGCCTGTAACCTGTAATAGTAATGCTGCTAGCCTGTAACCTGTAATAGTATTGCTGCTAGCCTGTAATAGTATTGCTGCTAGCCTGTAACCTGTAATAGTATTGCTGCTAGCCTGTAATAGTATTGCTGCTAGCCTGTAATAGTATTGCTGCTAGCCTGTAATATTATTGCTGCTAGCCTGTAACCTGTAATAGTATTGCTGCTAGCCTGTAACCTGTAATAGTATTGCTGCTAGCCTGTAATAGTATTGCTGCTAGTCTGTAACCTGTAATAGTATTGCTTCTAGCCCATAGCTTACTTTACTACAGGCCTACTCAACGTAACGCGCGTTTGTAGACTGGAGGCCGACTTTTGCCTGCCTCTGTCTCCAGTCAGCAGTGAAACTATTACCAACACACATCGATTGCGTAGGTGACGAGAAGTACATTATTTTGAACGTGTTGTTTGAGCGCCAAAGATGGGGAGAAAATGTTGTGTTTACGGGTGTAAAACAGGCTATAAATCAACAAAAGAGCCCTCCCTCAAGCGACTGAAACTGTCCTAATAATGATTGTGCTTAGCACAAAGGTTAGTGTTAATTGTGTAGTTCTTGTTTTTGACTATAACTACTTGCTGTTCTTTGTATTATTTGTATCACTCTCTATGACTATGAAACAAGGGAGCACTGCTTCGGCTTTGAGCAAATAAGTATGTATCGGCTCACAGGAGGGATAGGGTGGGTTGTTTTTTTCTTTGAGTCTTCAAAGAAATTTTAGAGATATTTTGGTATCCTTCCATGTATAATTATTTACTTGCAGTGAAACTATTACCAACACACATCGATTGCGTAGGTGACGAGAAGTAGGCCTACATTATTTTGAACGTGTTGTTTGAGCGCCAAAGATGGGGAGAAAATGTTGTGTTTACGGGTGTAAAACAGGCTATAAATCAACAAAAGAGCCCTCCCCCAAGCGACTGAAACTGTCCTAATAATGATTGTGCTTACCACACAGGTTAGTGTTAATTGTGTAGTTCTTGTTTTTGACTATTACTACTTGCTGTTCTTTGTATTATTTGTATCACTCTCTATGAGTATGAAACAAGGGAGCACTGCTTCGGCTTTGAGCAAATAAGTATGTATCGGCTCACAGGAGGGATAGGGTGGGTTGTTTTTTTCTTTGAGTCTTCAAAGAAATTTTACAGATATTTTGGTATCCTTCCATGTATAATTATTTACTTTCAGTCACATATTAGTGGATTTACTGCACTCAACTTAGAGGGAGTTAAGCACTAGCCCATGATAAAAATTAAATAAAAATCACCTAAATTGAAAGAAATATATAATAAAATATGCCTTCTACAAGCTTATAAACAACTAAACTTAAATTTAATTTCATGATGTGTTAAAGAAAAGTCTCACACTAATGTAATCTACATAGACAAAGTAGGCCTCCAGTCCCAGACTCCATTTGCACGTTGAGTAGGCCTGTAGTAAAGTAAGACATGTTCTAGAATGTAACCTGTAATAGTATTGCTGCTAGCCTGTAACCTGTAATAGTAATGCTGCTAGCCTGTAACCTGTAATAGTATTGCTGCTAGCCTGTAACCTGTAATAGTATTGCTGCTAGCCTGTAATAGTATTGCTGCTAGCCTTTAACCTGTAATAGTATTGCTGCTAGCCTGTAACCTGTAGTAGTATTGCTGCTTACCTGTAACCTGTAATAGTATTGCTGCTAGCCTGTAACCTGTAATAGTATTGCTGCTAGCCTGTAACCTGTAATAGTATTGCTGCTAGCCTGTAACCTGTAATAGTATTGCTGCTAGCTTGTAATAGTATTGCTTCTAGCCTGTAATAGTATTGCTGCTAACCTGTAACCTGTAATAGTATTGCTGCTAGCCTGTAACCTGTAATAGTATTGCTGCTTGCCTGTGAATTGTATTAGTATTGCTGCTAGCCTGTAATAGTATTGCTGCTAGCCTGTATTAGTATTGCTGCTAGCCTGTAATAGTATTGCTGCTAGCCTGTAATAATATTGCTGCTAGCCTGTAATAGTATTGCTGCTAGCCTGTAACCTGTAATAGTATTGCTGCTAGCCTGTAACCTGTAATAGTATTGCTGCTAGCCTATAACCTGTAATAGTATTGCGGCTAGCCTGTAATAGTATTGCTGCTAGCCTGTAATAGTATTGCTGCTAGCCTGTAACCTGTAATAGTATTGCTGCTAGCCTGTAATATTATTGCTGCTAGCCTGTAATAGTATTGCTGCTAGCCTGTAATAGTATTGCTGCTAGCCTGTAATAGTATTGCTGCTAGCCTGTAATAGTATTGCTGATAGCCTGTAATAGTTTTGCTGCTAGCCTGTAACCTGTAATAGTAATGCTGCTAGCCTGTAATAGTATTGTTGCTACCCTGTAACCTGTAATAGTATTGCTGCTAGCCTGTAACCTGCAATAAAATTACTTCTAGCCTGTAACAGTATTGCTGCTAGCCTGTAACCTGTAATAGTATTGCTGCTAGCCTGTAACCTGTAATAGTATTGCTGCTAGCCTGTAATAGAATTGCTGCTAGCCTATAATAGTATTGCTGCTAGCCTGTAACCTGTAATAGTATTGCTGCTAGCCTGAAACCTGTAATAGTATTGCTGCTAGCCTGTAACCTGTAATAGTATTGCTGCTAGGCTGTAACCTGTAATAATATTGCTGCTAGCCCTTAACCTGTAATAGTATTGCTGCTAGCCTGTAACCTTTAATAGTATTGCTGCTAGCCTGTAATAGTATTGCTGCTAGCCTGTAATAGTATTGCTGCTAGCCTGTAACCTGTAATAGTATTGCTGCTAGCCTGTAACCTGTAATAGTATTGCTGCTAGCCTGGATTAGTATTGCTGCTAGCCTGTAATAGTATTGCTGCTAGCCTGTAACCTGTAATAGTATTGCTGCTAGCCTGGAACCTGTAATAGTATTGCTGCTAGCCTGTAACCTGTAATAGTATTGCTGCTAGCCTGTAATAGTATTGCTGCTAGCCTGTAAACTGTAATAGTATTGCTGCTAGCCTGTAACCTGTAATAATATTGCTGCTAGCCTTTAATAGTATTGCTGCTAGCCTGTAACCTGTAGTAGTCTTGCTGCTAGCCTGTAATAGTCTTGCTGCTAGACTGTAACCTGTAATAGTATTGCGGCTAGCCTGTAACCTGTAATACTATTGCTGCTAGCCTTGAACCTGTAATAGTACTGCTGCTAGACTGTAACCTGTAATAGTATTGCTGCTAGCCTGTAACCTGTAATAGTATTGCAGCTAGCCTGTAATAGTATTGCTGCTAGCCTGTAACCTGTAATAGTATTGCTGCTAGCCTGTAACCTGTAATAGTATTGCTGCTAGCTTGTAACCTGTAATAGTATTGCTGCTAGCCTGTAACCTGTAACAGAATTGCTGCTAGCCTGTAACCTGTAATAGTAATGCTGTTAGCCTGTATTAGTATTGCTGCTAGCCTGTAATATTATTGCTGCTAGCCTGTAACCTGTAATAGTATTGCTGCTAGCCTGTAACCTGTAATAGTATTGCTGCTAGCCTGTAACCCGTAATAATATTGCTGCTAGCCTGTAACCTGTAATAGTATTGCTGCTAGCATGTAAAAGTATTGCTGCTAGCCTGTAACTAGAAATAGTATTGCTGCTAGCCTGTAATCTGTAATAGTATTGCTGCTAGCCTGTAACCTGTAATAGTATTGCTGCTAGCCTGTAGGATTATTGCTGCTGGCCTGTAATAGTATTGCTGCTAGCCTGTAACCTGTAATAGTATTGCTGCTAGCCTGTAACCTGTAATAGTATTGCTGCAAGCTTGTAACCTGTAATAGTATTGCTGCTAGCCTGTAATAGTATTGCTGCTAGCCTGTAACCTGTAATAGTATTGCTGCTAGCCTGTAATAGTATTGCTGCTAGCCTGTAACCTGTAATAGTATTGCTGCTAGCCTGTAACCTGTAATAGTATTGCTGCTAGCCTGTAACCTGTAATAATATTGCTGCTAGCCTGTAACCTGTAATAGCATTGCTGCTAGCCTGTAACCTGTAATAGTATTGCTGCTAGCCTGGATTAGTATTGCTGCTAGCCTGTAATAGTATTGCTGCTAGCCTGTAACCTGTAATAGTATTGCTGCTAGCCTGGAACCTGTAATAGTATTGCTGCTAGCCTGTAACCAGTAATAGTATTGCTGCTAGCCTGTAATAGTATTGCTGCTAGCCTGTAACCTGTAATAGTATTGCTGCTAGCCTGCAACCTGTAATAGTATTGCTGCTAGCCTTTAATATTATTGCTCCTAGCCTGTAATAGTATTGCTGCTAGCCTGTAATAGTATTGCTGCTAACCTGTTACCTGTAATAGCATTGCTGCTAGCCTGTAACCTGTAATAGTTTTGCTGCTAGCCTGTAGTAGTATTGCTGCTAGCCTGTAACCTGTAATAGTATTGCTGCTAGCCTGTAATAGTATTGCTGCTAGCCTGTAAAGGTATTGCTGCTAGCATGTAATAGTATTGCTGCTAGCCTTTAACCTGTAATAGTATTGCTGCTAGCCTGTAACCTGTAATAGTATTGCTGCTAGCCTGTAATAGTATTGCTGCTAGCCTGTAACCTGTAATAGTATTGCTGCTAGCCTGTAACCTGTAATAGTATTGCTGCTAGCTGTAACCTGTAATAGTATTGCTGCTAGCCTGTAACCTGTAATAGTATTGCTGCTAGCCTGTAATAGTATTGCTGCTAGCCTGTAACCTGTAATAGTATTGCTGCTAGCCTGTAACCTGTAATAGTATTGCTGCTAGCCTGTAACCTGTAATAGTATTGCTGCTAGCCTGTAATACAATTGCTGCTAGCCTGTAATAGTATTGCTGCTAGCTTGTAACCTGTAATAGTATTGCAGCTAGCCTGTAATAGTATTGCTGCTAGCCTGTAATAGTATTGCTGCTATCCTGTAACCTGTAAAAATATTGCTGCTAGCCTGTAACCTGTAATAGTATTGCTGCTAGCCTGTAACCTGTAATAGTATTGCTGCTAGCCTGTAATAGTATTGCTGCTAGCCTGTAACCTGTAATAATATTGTAATAGTATTTCTGCTAGCTTGTAATAGTATTGCTGCTAGCCTGTAACCTGTAATAGTATTGCTGCTAGCCTGTAACCTGTAAGAGTATAACTGCTAGCCTGTAACCTGTAATAGTATTGCTGCTAGCCTGTAACCTGTAATAGTATTGCTGCTAGCCTGTAACTTGTAATAGTATTGCTGCTAGCCTGTAATAGTATTGCTGCTAGCCTGTAATAGTATTGCTGCTAGCCTGTAACCTGTAATAGTATTGCTGCTAGGCTGTAACCTGTACTTGTATTGCTGCTAGCCTGTAATAGTATTGCTGCTAGCCTGTAATAGTATTGCTGCTATCCTGTAACCTGTAAAAGTATTGCTGCTAGCCTGTAACCTGTAATAGTATTGCTGCTAGCCTGTAACCTGTAATAGTATTGCTGCTAGCCTGTAATAGTATTGCTGCTAGCCTGTAACCTGTAATAGTATTGCTGCTAGCCTGTAATAGTATTTCTGCTAGCCTGTAATAGTATTGCTGCTAGCCTGTAACCTGTAATAGTATTGCTGCTAGCCTGTAACCTGTAAGAGTATTGCTGCTAGCCTGTAACCTGTAATAGTATTGCTGCTAGCCTGTAACCTGTAATAGTATTGCTGCTAGCCTGTAACCTGTTATAGTATTGCTGCTAGCCTGTAATAGTATTGCTGCTAGCCTGTAATAGTATAGCTGCTAGCCTGCAACCTTTAATAGTATTGCTGCTAGCCTGTAACCTGTAATTGTATTGCTACTAGCCTGTAATAGTATTGCTGCTAGCCTGTAATAGTATTGCTTCTAGCCTGTAATAGTATTGCTGCTAGCCTGTAATAGTATTGCTGCTAGCCTGTAATAGTATTGCTACTAGCCTGTAATAGTATTGCTGCTAGCTTGTAACCTGTATTAGTATTGCTGCTAGCCAGTAATAGTATTGCTCCGAGCCTGTAACCTGTATTTGTATTGCTGCTAGCCTGTAACCTGTAATAGTATTGCTGCTAGCCTGTAACCTGTAATAGTATTGCTGCTAGCCTGTAACCCGTAATAGTATTGTTGCTAGCCTGTAACCTGTAATAGTATTGCGGCTTGCCTGTAACCTGTAATAGTATTGCTGCTAGCCTGTAACCTGTAATAGTATTGCTGCTAGCCTGTAACCTGTAATAAAATTGCTGCTAGCCTGTAACCTGTAATAGTATTGCTGCTAGCCTGTAATAGTATTGCTGCTAGCCTGTAACCTGTAATAGTATTGCTGCTAGCCTGTAATAGTATTGCTGCTAGCCTGTAACATGTAACAGTATTGCTGCTAGCCTGTAACCTGTAATAGTATTGCTGCTAGCCTGTAACCTGTAATAGTAATGCTGCTAGCCTGTAACCTGTAATAGTATTGCTGCTAGCCTGTAATAGTATTGCTGCTAGCCTGTAACCTGTAATAGTATTGCTGCTAGCCTGTATTAGTATTGCTGCTAGCCTGTAATAGTATTGCTGCTAGCCTGTAATATTATTGCTGCTAGCCTGTAACCTGTAATAGTATTGCTGCTAGCCTGTAACCTGTAATAGTATTGCTGCTAGCCTGTAATAGTATTGCTGCTAGTCTGTAACCTGTAATAGTATTGCTTCTAGCCCATAGCTTACTTTACTACAGGCCTACTCAACGTAACGCGCGTTTGTAGACTGGAGGCCGACTTTTGCCTGCCTCTGTCTCCAGTCAGCAGTGAAACTATTACCAACACACATCGATTGCGTAGGTGACGAGAAGTACATTATTTTGAACGTGTTGTTTGAGCGCCAAAGATGGGGAGAAAATGTTGTGTTTACGGGTGTAAAACAGGCTATAAATCAACAAAAGAGCCCTCCCTCAAGCGACTGAAACTGTCCTAATAATGATTGTGCTTAGCACACAGGTTAGTGTTAATTGTGTAGTTCTTGTTTTTGACTATAACTACTTGCTGTTCTTTGTTTTATTTGTATCACTCTCTATGAGTATGAAACAAGGGAGCACTGCTTCGGCTTTGAGCAAATAAGTATGTATCGGCTCACAGGAGGGATAGGGTGGGTTGTTTTTTTCTTTGAGTCTTCAAAGAAATTTTACAGATATTTTGGTATCCTTCCATGTATAATTATTTACTTTCAGTCACATATTAGTGGATTTACTGCACTCAACTTAGAGGGAGTTAAGCACTAGCCCATGATAAAAATTAAATAAAAATCACCTAAATTGAAAGAAATATATAATAAAATATGCCTTCTACAAGCTTATAAACAACTAAACTTAAATTTAATTTCATGATGTGTTAAAGAAAAGTCTCACACTAATGTAATCTACATAGACAAAGTAGGCCTCCAGTCCCAGACTCCAGTTGCACGTTGAGTAGGCCTGTAGTAAAGTAAGACATGTTCTAGCCTGTAACCTGTAATAGTATTGCTGCTAGCCTGTAACCTGTAATAGTAATGCTGCTAGCCTGTAACCTGTAATAGTATTGCTGCTAGCCTGTAACCTGTAATAGTATTGCTGCTAGCTTGTAATAGTATTGCTTCTAGCCTGTAATAGTATTGCTGCTAACCTGTAACCTGTAATAGTATTGCTGCTAGCCTGTAACCTGTAATAGTATTGCTGCTAGCCTGTAAATTGTATTAGTATTGCTGCTAGCCTGTAATAGTATTGCTGCTGCCTGTATTAGTATTGCTGCTAGCCTGTAATAGTATTGCTGCTAGCCTGTAATAATATTGCTGCTAGCCTGTAATAGTATTGCTGCTAGCCTGTAGCCTGTAATAGTATTGCTGCTAGCCTGTAACCTGTAATAGTATTGCTGCTAGCCTATAACCTGTAATAGTATTGCTGCTAGCCTGTAATAGTATTGCTGCTAGCCTGTAATTGTATTGCTGCTAGCCTGTAACCTGTAATAGTATTGCTGCTAGCCTGTAATAGTATTGCTGCTAGCCTGTAGCCTGTAATAGTATTGCTGCTAGCCTGTAACCTGTAATAGTATTGCTGCTAGCCTGTAACCTGTAATAATATTGCTGCTAGCCTGTAACCTGTAATAGCATTGCTGCTAGCCTGTAACCTGTAATAGTATTGCTGCTAGCCTGGATTAGTATTGCTGCTAACCTGTAATAGTATTGCTGCTAGCCTGTAACCTGTAATAGTATTGCTGCTAGCCTGGAACCTGTAATAGTATTGCTGCTAGCCGGTAACCAGTAATAGTATTGCTGCTAGCCTGTAATAGTATTGCTGCTAGCCTGTAACCTGTAATAGTATTGCTGCTAGCTTGTAACCTGTAATAGTATTGCTGCTAGCCTTTAATATTATTGCTCCTAGCCTGTAATAGTATTGCTGCTAGCCTGTTATAGTATTGCTGCTAACCTGTTACCTGTAATAGCATTGCTGCTAGCCTGTAACCTGTAAAAGTTTTGCTGCTAGCCTGTAGTAGTATTGCTGCTAGCCTGTAACCTGTAATAGTATTGCTGCTAGCCTGTAATATTATTGCTGCTAGCCTGTTATAGTATTGCTGCTAGCCTGTAATAGTATTGCTGCTAGCCTGTAATGGTATTGCTGCTAGCCTGTAATAGTATTGCTGATAGCCTGTAATAGTTTGCTGCTAGCCTGTAACCTGTAATAGTAATGCTGCTAGCCTGTAGTAGTATTGTTGCTACCCTGTAACCTGTAATAGTATTGCTGCTAGCCTGTAACCTGCAATAAAATTACTTCTAGCCTGTAACAGTATTGCTGCTAGCCTGTAACCTGTAATAGTATTGCTGCTAGCCTGTAACCTGTAATAGTATTGCTGCTAGCCTGTAATAGAATTGCTGCTAGCCTATAATAGTATTGCTGCTAGCCTGTAACCTGTAATAGTATTGCTGCTAGCCTGAAACCTGTAATAGTATTGCTGCTAGCCTGTAACCTGTAATAGTATTGCTGCTAGCCTGTAACCTGTAATAATATTGCTGCTAGCCCTTAACCTGTAATAGTATTGCTGCTAGCCTGTAACCTTTAATAGTATTGCTGCTAGCCTGTAATAGTATTGCTTCTAGCCTGTAATAGTATTGCTGCTAGCCTGTAACCTGTAATAGTATTGCTGCTACCCTGTAACCTGTAATAGTATTGCTGCTAGCCTGGATTAGTATTGCTGCTAGCCTGTAATAGTATTGCTGCTAGCCTGTAACCTGTAATAGTAGTGCTGCTAGCCTGGAACCTGTAATAGTATTGCTGCTAGCCTGTAACCTGTAATAGTATTGCTGCTAGCCTGTAATAGTATTGCTGCTAGCCTGTAAACTGTAATATTATTGCTGCTAGCCTGTAACCTGTAATAATATTGCTGCTAGCCTTTAATAGTACTGCTGCTAGCCTGTAACCTGTAGTAGTCTTGCTGCTAGCCTGTAATAGTCTTGCTGCAAGACTGTAACCTGTAAAAGTATTGCGGCTAGCCTGTAACCTGTAATACTATTGCTGCTAGCCTTGAACCTGTAATAGTACTGCTGCTAGACTGTAACCTGTAATAGTATTGCTGCTAGCCTGTAACCTGTAATAGTATTGCAGCTAGCCTGTAATAGTATTGCTGCTAGCCTGTGACCTGTAATAGTATTGCTGCTAGCCTGTAACCTGTAAAAGTATTGCTGCTAGCTTGTAACCTGTAATAGTATTGCTGCTAGCCTGTAACCTGTAACAGAATTGCTGCTAGCCTGTAACCTGTAATAGTAATGCTGTTAGCCTGTATTAGTATTGCTGCTAGCCTGTAATATTATTGCTGCTAGCCTGTAACCTGTAATAGTATTGCTGCTAGCCTGTAACCTGTAATAGTATTGCTGCTAGCCTGTAACCCGTAAACATATTGCTGCTAGCCTGTAACCTGTAATAGTATTGCTGCTAGCATGTAAAAGTATTGCTGCTAGCCTGTAACTCGAAATAGTATTGCTGCTAGCCTGTAATCTGTAATAGTATTGCTGCTAGCCTGTAACCTGTAATAGTATTGCTGCTGGCCTGTAGGATTATTGCTGCTGGCCTGTAATAGTATTGCTGCTAGCCTGTAACCTGTAATAGTATTGCTGCTAGCCTGTAACCTGTAATAGTATTGCTGCAAGTTTGTAACCTGTAATAGTATTGCTGCTAGCCTGCAATTGTATTGCTGCTAGCCTGTAACCTGTAATAGTATTGCTGCTAGCCTGTAATAGTATTGCTGCTAGCCTGTAGCCTGTAATAGTATTGCTGCTAGCCTGTAACCTGTAATAGTATTGCTGCTAGCCTGTAACCTGTAATAATATTGCTGCTAGCCTGTAACCTGTAATAGCATTGCTGCTAGCCTGTAACCTGTAATAGTATTGCTGCTAGCCTGGATTAGTATTGCTGCTAGCCTGTAATAGTATTGCTGCTAGCCTGTAACCTGTAATAGTATTGCTGCTAGCCTGGAACCTGTAATAGTATTGCTGCTAGCCTGTAACCAGTAATAGTATTGCTGCTAGCCTGTAATAGTATTGCTGCTAGCCTGTAACCTGTAATAGTATTGCTGCTAGCCTGTAACCTGTAATAGTATTGCTGCTAGCCTTTAATATTATTGCTCCTAGCCTGTAATAGTATTGCTGCTAGCCTGTAATAGTATTGCTGCTAACCTGTTACCTGTAATAGCATTGCTGCTAGCCTGTAACCTGTAATAGTTTTGCTGCTAGCCTGTAGTAGTATTGCTGCTAGCCTGTAACCTGTAATAGTATTGCTGCTAGCCTGTAATAGTATTGCTGCTAGCCTGTAAAGGTATTGCTGCTAGCATGTAATAGTATTGCTGCTAGCCTGTAACCTGTAATAGTATTGCTGCTAGCCTGTAACCTGTAATAGTATTGCTGCTAGCCTGTAATAGTATTGCTGCTAGCCTGTAACCTGTAATAGTATTGCTGCTAGCCTGTAACCTGTAATAGTATTGCTGCTAGCCTGTAACCTGTAATAGTATTGCTGCTAGCCTGTAACCTGTAATAGTATTGCTGCTAGCCTGTAATAGTATTGCTGCTAGCCTGTAACCTGTAATAGTATTGCTGCTAGCCTGTAACCTGTAATAGTATTGCTGCTAGCCTGTAACCTGTAATAGTATTGCTGCTAGCCTGTAATACAATTGCTGCTAGCCTGTAATAGTATTGCTGCTAGCTTGTAACCTGTAATAGTATTGCAGCTAGCCTGTAATAGTATTGCTGCTAGCCTGTAATAGTATTGCTGCTATCCTGTAACCTGTAAAAATATTGCTGCTAGCCTGTAACCTGTAATAGTATTGCTGCTAGCCTGTAACCTGTAATAGTATTGCTGCTAGCCTGTAATAGTATTGCTGCTAGCCTGTAACCTGTAATAATATTGTAATAGTATTTCTGCTAGCTTGTAATAGTATTGCTGCTAGCCTGTAACCTGTAATAGTATTGCTGCTAGCCTGTAACCTGTAAGAGTATAACTGCTAGCCTGTAACCTGTAATAGTATTGCTGCTAGCCTGTAACCTGTAATAGTATTGCTGCTAGCCTGTAACTTGTAATAGTATTGCTGCTAGCCTGTAATAGTATTGCTGCTAGCCTGTAATAGTATTGCTGCTAGCCTGTAACCTGTAATAGTATTGCTGCTAGGCTGTAACCTGTACTTGTATTGCTGCTAGCCTGTAATAGTATTGCTGCTAGCCTGTAATAGTATTGCTGCTATCCTGTAACCTGTAAAAGTATTGCTGCTAGCCTGTAACCTGTAATAGTATTGCTGCTAGCCTGTAACCTGTAATAGTATTGCTGCTAGCCTGTAATAGTATTGCTGCTAGCCTGTAACCTGTAATAGTATTGCTGCTAGCCTGTAATAGTATTTCTGCTAGCCTGTAATAGTATTGCTGCTAGCCTGTAACCTGTAATAGTATTGCTGCTAGCCTGTAACCTGTAAGAGTATTGCTGCTAGCCTGTAACCTGTAATAGTATTGCTGCTAGCCTGTAACCTGTAATAGTATTGCTGCTAGCCTGTAACCTGTTATAGTATTGCTGCTAGCCTGTAATAGTATTGCTGCTAGCCTGTAATAGTATAGCTGCTAGCCTGCAACCTTTAATAGTATTGCTGCTAGCCTGTAACCTGTAATTGTATTGCTACTAGCCTGTAATAGTATTGCTGCTAGCCTGTAATAGTATTGCTTCTAGCCTGTAATAGTATTGCTGCTAGCCTGTAATAGTATTGCTGCTAGCCTGTAATAGTATTGCTACTAGCCTGTAATAGTATTGCTGCTAGCTTGTAACCTGTATTAGTATTGCTGCTAGCCAGTAATAGTATTGCTCCGAGCCTGTAACCTGTATTTGTATTGCTGCTAGCCTGTAACCTGTAATAGTATTGCTGCTAGCCTGTAACCTGTAATAGTATTGCTGCTAGCCTGTAACCCGTAATAGTATTGTTGCTAGCCTGTAACCTGTAATAGTATTGCGGCTTGCCTGTAACCTGTAATAGTATTGCTGCTAGCCTGTAACCTGTAATAGTATTGCTGCTAGCCTGTAACCTGTAATAAAATTGCTGCTAGCCTGTAACCTGTAATAGTATTGCTGCTAGCCTGTAATAGTATTGCTGCTAGCCTGTAACCTGTAATAGTATTGCTGCTAGCCTGTAATAGTATTGCTGCTAGCCTGTAACATGTAACAGTATTGCTGCTAGCCTGTAACCTGTAATAGTATTGCTGCTAGCCTGTAACCTGTAATAGTAATGCTGCTAGCCTGTAACCTGTAATAGTATTGCTGCTAGCCTGTAATAGTATTGCTGCTAGCCTGTAACCTGTAATAGTATTGCTGCTAGCCTGTATTAGTATTGCTGCTAGCCTGTAATAGTATTGCTGCTAGCCTGTAATATTATTGCTGCTAGCCTGTAACCTGTAATAGTATTGCTGCTAGCCTGTAACCTGTAATAGTATTGCTGCTAGCCTGTAAAAGTATTGCTGCTAGTCTGTAACCTGTAATAGTATTGCTTCTAGCCCATAGCTTACTTTACTACAGGCCTACTCAACGTAACGCGCGTTTGTAGACTGGAGGCCGACTTTTGCCTGCCTCTGTCTCCAGTCAGCAGTGAAACTATTACCAACACTCATCGATTGCGTAGGTGACGAGAAGTACATTATTTTGAACGTGTTGTTTGAGCACCAAAGATGGGGAGAAAATGTTGTGTTTACGGGTGTAAAACAGGCTATAAATCAACAAAAGAGCCCTCCCTCAAGCGACTGAAACTGTCCTAATAATGATTGTGCTTAGCACACAGGTTAGTGTTAATTGTGTAGTTCTTGTTTTTGACTATAACTACTTGCTGTTCTTTGTTTTATTTGTATCACTCTCTATGACTATGAAACAAGGGAGCACTGCTTCGGCTTTGAGCAAATAAGTATGTATCGGCTCACAGGAGGGATAGGGTGGGTTGTTTTTTTCTTTGAGTCTTCAAAGAAATTTTACAGATATTTTGGTATCCTTCCATGTATAATTATTTACTTTCAGTCACATATTAGTGGATTTAATGCACTCAACTTAGAGGGAGTTAAGCACTAGCCCATGATAAAAATTAAATAAAAATCACCTAAATTGAAAGAAATATATAATAAAATATGCCTTCTACAAGCTTATAAACAACTAAACTTAAATTTAATTTCATGATGTGTTAAAGAAAAGTCTCACACTAATGTAATCTACATAGACAAAGTAGGCCTCCAGTCCCAGACTCCAGTTGCACGTTGAGTAGGCCTGTAGTAAAGTAAGACATGTTCTAGCCTGTAACCTGTAATAGTATTGCTGCTAGCCTGTAACCTGTAATAGTAATGCTGCTAGCCTGTAACCTGTAATAGTATTGCTGCTAGCCTGTAACCTGTAATAGTATTGCTGCTAGCTTGTAATAGTATTGCTTCTAGCCTGTAATAGTATTGCTGCTAACCTGTAACCTGTAATAGTATTGCTGCTAGCCTGTAACCTGTAATAGTATTGCTGCTAGCCTGTAAATTGTATTAGTATTGCTGCTAGCCTGTAATAGTATTGCTGCTGGCCTGTATTAGTATTGCTGCTAGCCTGTAATAGTATTGCTGCTAGCCTGTAATAATATTGCTGCTAGCCTGTAATAGTATTGCTGCTAGCCTGTAGCCTGTAATAGTATTGCTGCTAGCCTGTAACCTGTAATAGTATTGCTGCTAGCCTATAACCTGTAATAGTATTGCTGCTAGCCTGTAATAGTATTGCTGCTAGCCTGTAATAGTATTGCTGCTAGCTTGTAACCTGTAATAATATTGCTGCTACCCTGTAATATTATTGCTGCTAGCCTGTAATAGTATTGCTGCTAGCCTGTAATATTATTGCTGCTAGCCTGTAATAGTATTGCTGCTAGCCTGTAATAGTATTGCTGATAGCCTGTAATAGTTTTGCTGCTAGCCTGTAACCTGTAATAGTAATGATGCTAGCCTGTAATAGTATTGTTGCTACCCTGTAACCTGTAATAGTATTGCTGCTAGCCTGTAACCTGCAATAAAATTACTTCTAGCCTGTAACAGTATTGCTGCTAGCCTGTAACCTGTAATAGTATTGCTGCTAGCCTGTACCCTGTAATAGTATTGCTGCTAGCCTGTAATAGTATTGCTGCTAGCCTATAATAGTATTGCTGCTAGCCTGTAACCTGTAATAGTATTGCTGCTAGCCTGAAACCTGTAATAGTATTGCTGCTAGCCTGTAACCTGTAATAGTAT
The DNA here is from genome assembly GCA_036898135.1 of Oncomelania hupensis. Classification (NCBI taxonomy): domain Eukaryota; kingdom Metazoa; phylum Mollusca; class Gastropoda; order Littorinimorpha; family Pomatiopsidae; genus Oncomelania; species Oncomelania hupensis. Next base: position 74,878 of record CM072515.1, on the reverse strand, counting down.
TGCTGCTAGCCTGTAACCTTTAATAGTATTGCTGCTAGCCTGTAATAGTATTGCTGCTAGCCTGTAATAGTATTGCTGCTAGCCTGTAACCTGTAATAGTATTGCTGCTAGCCTGTAACCTGTAATAGTATTGCTGCTAGCCTGGATTAGTATTGCTGCTAGCCTGTAATAGTATTGCTGCTAGCCCTTAACCTGTAATAGTATTGCTGCTAGCCTGGAACCTGTAATAGTATTGCTGCTAGCCTGTAACCTGTAATAGTATTGCTGCTAGCCTGTAATAGTATTGCTGCTAGCCTGTAAACTGTAATAGTATTGCTGCTAGCCTGTAACCTGTAATAATATTGCTGCTAGCCTTTAATAGTATTGCTGCTAGCCTGTAACCTGTAGTAGTCTTGCTGCTAGCCTGTAATAGTCTTGCTGCTAGCCTGTAACCTGTAATAGTATTGCGATTAGCCTGTAACCTGTAATACTATTGCTGCTAGCCTTGAACCTGTAATAGTACTGCTGCTAGACTGTAACCTGTAATAGTATTGCTGCTAGCCTGTAACCTGTAATAGTATTGCAGCTAGCCTGTAATAGTATTGCTGCTAGCCTGTAACCTGTAATAGTATTGCTGCTAGCCTGTAACCTGTAATAGTATTGCTGCTGGCTTGTAACCTGTAATAGTATTGCTGCTAGCCTGTAACCTGTAACAGAATTGCTGCTAGACTGTAACCTGTAATAGTATTGCTGCTAGCCTGTAATATTATTGCTGCTAGCCTGTAACCTGTAATAGTATTGCTGCTAGCCTGTAACCTGTAATAGTATTGCTGCTAGCCTGTAACCTGTAATAATATTGCTGCTAGCCTGTAACCTGTAATAGTATTGCTGCTAGCATGTAAAAGTATTGCTGCTAGCCTGTAACTAGAAATAGTATTGCTGCTAGCCTGTAACCTGTAATAGTATTGCTGCTAGCCTGTAACCTGTAATAGTATTGCTGCTAGCCTGTAGGATTATTGCTGCTGGCCTGTAATAGTATTGCTGCTAGCCTGTAACCTGTAATAGTATTGCTGCTAGCCTGTAACCTGTAATAGTATTGCTGCAAGCTTGTAACCTGTAATAGTATTGCTGCTAGCCTGCAATTGTATTGCTGCTAGCCTGTAACCTGTAATAGTATTGCTGCTAGCCTGTAATAGTATTGCTGCTAGCCTGTAGCCTGTAATAGTATTGCTGCTAGCCTGTAACCTGTAATAGTATTGCTGCTAGCCTGTAACCTGTAATAATATTGCTGCTAGCCTGTAACCTGTAATAGCATTGCTGCTAGCCTGTAACCTGTAATAGTATTGCTGCTAGCCTGGATTAGTATTGCTGCTAACCTGTAATAGTATTGCTGCTAGCCTGTAACCTGTAATAGTATTGCTGCTAGCCTGGAACCTGTAATAGTATTGCTGCTAGCCGGTAACCAGTAATAGTATTGCTGCTAGCCTGTAATAGTATTGCTGCTAGCCTGTAACCTGTAATAGTATTGCTGCTAGCTTGTAACCTGTAATAGTATTGCTGCTAGCCTTTAATATTATTGCTCCTAGCCTGTAATAGTATTGCTGCTAGCCTGTTATAGTATTGCTGCTAACCTGTTACCTGTAATAGCATTGCTGCTAGCCTGTAACCTGTAAAAGTTTTGCTGCTAGCCTGTAGTAGTATTGCTGCTAGCCTGTAACCTGTAATAGTATTGCTGCTAGCCTGTAATAGTATTGCTGCTAGCCTGTAAAGGTATTGCTGCTAGCATGTAATAGTATTGCTGCTAGCCTGTAACCTGTAATAGTATTGCTGCTAGCCTGTAACCTGTAATAGTATTGCTGCTAGCCTGTAATAGTATTGCTGCTAGCCTGTAACCTGTAAAAGTATTGCTGCTAGCCTGTAACCTGTAATAGTATTGCTGCTAGCCTGTAACCTGTAATAGTATTGCTGCTAGCCTGTAACCTGTAATAGTATTGCTGCTAGCCTGTAATAGTATTGCTGCTAGCCTGTAACCTGTAATAGTATTGCTGCTAGCCTGTAACCTGTAATAGTATTGCTGCTAGCCTGAAACCTGTAATAGTATTGCTGCTAGCCTGTAATACAATTGCTGCTAGCCTGTAATAGTATTGCTGCTAGCTTGTAACCTGTAATAGTATTGCAGCTAGCCTGTAATAGTATTGCTGCTAGCCTGTAATAGTATTGCTGCTATCCTGTAACCTGTAAAAATATTGCTGCTAGCCTGTAACCTGTAATAGTATTGCTGCTAGCCTGTAACCTGTAATAGTATTGCTGCTAGCCTGTAATAGTATTGCTGCTAGCCTGTAACCTGTAATAATATTGTAATAGTATTTCTGCTAGCTTGTAATAGTATTGCTGCTAGCCTGTAACCTGTAATAGTATTGCTGCTAGCCTGTAACCTGTAAGAGTATAGCTGCTAGCCTGTAACCTGTAATAGTATTGCTGCTAGCCTGTAACCTGTAATAGTATTGCTGCTAGCCTGTAACTTGTAATAGTATTGCTGCTAGCCTGTAATAGTATTGCTGCTAGCCTGTAATAGTATTGCTGCTAGCCTGTAACCTGTAATAGTATTGCTGCTAGGCTGTAACCTGTACTTGTATTGCTGCTAGCCTGTAATAGTATTGCTGCTAGCCTGTAATAGTATTGCTGCTATCCTGTAACCTGTAAAAGTATTGCTGCTAGCCTGTAACCTGTAATAGTATTGCTGCTAGCCTGTAACCTGTAATAGTATTGCTGCTAGCCTGTAATAGTATTGCTGCTAGCCTGTAACCTGTAATAGTATTGCTGCTAGCCTGTAATAGTATTTCTGCTAGCCTGTAATAGTATTGCTGCTAGCCTGTAACCTGTAATAGTATTGCTGCTAGCCTGTAACCTGTAAGAGTATTGCTGCTAGCCTGTAACCTGTAATAGTATTGCTGCTAGCCTGTAACCTGTAATAGTATTGCTGCTAGCCTGTAACCTGTTATAGTATTGCTGCTAGCCTGTAATAGTATTGCTGCTAGCCTGTAATAGTATAGCTGCTAGCCTCCAACCTGTAATAGTATTGCTGCTAGCCTGTAACCTGTAATTGTATTGCTTCTAGCCTGTAATAGTATTGCTGCTAGCCTGTAATAGTATTGCTTCTAGCCTGTAATAGTATTGCTGCTAGCCTGTAATAGTATTGCTGCTAGCCTGTAATAGTATTGCTACTAGCCTGTAATAGTATTGCTGCTAGCCTGTAACCTGTATTAGTATTGCTGCTAGCCAGTAATAGTATTGCTCCGAGCCTGTAACCTGTATTTGTATTGCTGCTAGCCTGTAACCTGTAATAGTATTGCTGCTAGCCTGTAACCTGTAATAGTATTGCTGCTAGCCTGTAACCCGTAATAGTATTGTTGCTAGCCTGTAACCTGTAATAGTATTGCGGTTTGCCTGTAACCTGTAATAGTATTGCTGCTAGCCTGTAACCTGTAATAGTATTGCTGCTAGCCTGTAACCTGTAATAAAATTGCTGCTAGCCTGTAACCTGTAATAGTATTGCTGCTAGCCTGTAATAGTATTGCTGCTAGCCTGTAACCTGTAATAGTATTGCTGCTAGCCTGTAATAGTATTGCTGCTAGCCTGTAACATGTAACAGTATTGCTGCTAGCCTGTAACCTGTAATAGTATTGCTGCTAGCCTGTAACCTGTAATAGTAATGCTGCTAGCCTGTAACCTGTAATAGTATTGCTGCTAGCCTGTAATAGTATTGCTGCTAGCCTGTAACCTGTAATAGTATTGCTGCTAGCCTGTATTAGTATTGCTGCTAGCCTGTAATAGTATTGCTGCTAGCCTGTAATATTATTGCTGCTAGCCTGTAACCTGTAATAGTATTGCTGCTAGCCTGTAATAGTATTGCTGCTAGTCTGTAACCTGTAATAGTATTGCTTCTAGCCCATAGCTTACTTTACTACAGGCCTACTCAACGTAACGCGCGTTTGTAGACTGGAGGCCGACTTTTGCCTGCCTCTGTCTCCAGTCAGCAGTGAAACTATTACCAACACACATCGATTGCGTAGGTGACGAGAAGTACATTATTTTGAACGTGTTGTTTGAGCGCCAAAGATGGGGAGAAAATGTTGTGTTTACGGGTGTAAAACAGGCTATAAATCAACAAAAGAGCCCTCCCTCAAGCGACTGAAACTGTCCTAATAATGATTGTGCTTAGCACACAGGTTAGTGTTAATTGTGTAGTTCTTGTTTTTGACTATAACTACTTGCTGTTCTTTGTTTTATTTGTATCACTCTCTATGAGTATGAAACAAGGGAGCACTGCTTCGGCTTTGAGCAAATAAGTATGTATCGGCTCACAGGAGGGATAGGGTGGGTTGTTTTTTTCTTTGAGTCTTCAAAGAAATTTTACAGATATTTTGGTATCCTTCCATGTATAATTATTTACTTTCAGTCACATATTAGTGGATTTACTGCACTCAACTTAGAGGGAGTTAAGCACTAGCCCATGATAAAAATTAAATAAAAATCACCTAAATTGAAAGAAATATATAATAAAATATGCCTTCTACAAGCTTATAAACAACTAAACTTAAATTTAATTTCATGATGTGTTAAAGAAAAGTCTCACACTAATGTAATCTACATAGACAAAGTAGGCCTCCAGTCCCAGACTCCAGTTGCACGTTGAGTAGGCCTGTAGTAAAGTAAGCCATGTTCTAGCCTGTAACCTGTAATAGTATTGCTGCTAGCCTGTAACCTGTAATAGTAATGCTGCTAGCCTGTAACCTGTAATAGTATTGCTGCTAGCCTGTAACCTGTAATAGTATTGCTGCTAGCTTGTAATAGTATTGCTTCTAGCCTGTAATAGTATTGCTGCTAACCTGTAACCTGTAATAGTATTGCTGCTAGCCTGTAACCTGTAATAGTATTGCTGCTAGCCTGTAAATTGTATTAGTATTGCTGCTAGCCTGTAATAGTATTGCTGCTAGCCTGTATTAGTATTGCTGCTAGCCTGTAATAGTATTGCTGCTAGCCTGTAATAATATTGCTGCTAGCCTGTAATAGTATTGCTGCTAGCCTGTAACCTGTAATAGTATTGCTGCTAGCCTGTAACCTGTAATAGTATTGCTGCTAGCCTATAACCTGTAATAGTATTGCTGCTAGCCTGTAATAGTATTGCTGCTAGCCTGTAATAGTATTGCTGCTAGCTTGTAACCTGTAATAATATTGCTGCTACCCTGTAATATTATTGCTGCTAGCCTGTAATAGTATTGCTGCTAGCCTGTAATATTATTGCTGCTAGCCTGTAATAGTATTGCTGCTAGCCTGTAATAGTATTGCTGATAGCCTGTAATAGTTTTGCTGCTAGCCTGTAACCTGTAATAGTAATGCTGCTAGCCTGTAATAGTATTGTTGCTACCCTGTAACCTGTAATAGTATTGCTGCTAGCCTGTAACCTGCAATAAAATTACTTCTAGCCTGTAACAGTATTGCTGCTAGCCTGTAACCTGTAATAGTATTGCTGCTAGCCTGTAACCTGTAATAGTATTGCTGCTAGCCTGTAATAGTATTGCTGCTAGCCTATAATAGTATTGCTGCTAGCCTGTAACCTGTAATAGTATTGCTGCTAGCCTGAAACCTGTAATAGTATTGCTGCTAGCCTGTAACCTGTAATAGTATTGCTGCTAGCCTGTAACATTTAATGGTATTGCTGCTAGCCTGTAATAGTATTGCTGCTAGCCTGTAATAGTATTGCTGCTAGCTAACCTGTAATAGTATTGCTGCTAGCCTGTAATAGTATTGCTGCTAGCCTGTAATAGTATTGCTGCTAGCCTGTAACCTGTAATAGTATTGCTGCTAGACTGTAACCTGTAATAGTATTGCTGCTAGCCTGGATTAGTATTGCTGCTAGCCTGTAATAGTATTGCTGCTAGCCTGTAACCTGTAATAGTATTGCTGCTAGCCTGGAACCTGTAATAGTATTGCTGCTAGCCTGTAACCTGTAATAGTATTGCTGCTAGCCTGTAATGGTATTGCTGCTAGCCTGTAAACTGTAATAGTATTGCTGCTAGCCTGTAACCTGTAGTAATATTGCTGCTAGCCTTTAATAGTATTGCTGCTAGCCTGTAACCTGTAGTAGTCTTGCTGCTAGCCTGTAATAGTCTTGCTGCTAGCCTGTAACCTGTAATAGTATTGCGATTAGCCTGTAACCTGTAATACTATTGCTGCTAGCCTTGAACCTGTAATAGTACTGCTGCTAGACTGTAACCTGTAATAGTATTGCTGCTAGCCTGTAACCTGTAATAGTATTGCAGCTAGCCTGTAATAGTATTGCTGCTAGCCTGTAACCTGTAATAGTATTGCTGCTAGCCTGTAACCTGTAATAGTATTGCTGCTAGCTTGTAACCTGTAATAGTATTGCTGCTAGCCTGTAACCTGTAACAGAATTGCTGCTAGACTGTAACCTGTAATAGTAATGCTGTTAGCCTGTAATAGTATTGCTGCTAGCCTGTAATATTATTGCTGCTAGCCTGTAACCTGTAATAGTATTGCTGCTAGCCTGTAACCTGTAATAGTATTGCTGCTAGCCTGTAACCTGTAATAATATTGCTGCTAGCCTGTAACCTGTAATAGTATTGCTGCTAGCATGTAAAAGTATTGCTGCTAGCCTGTAACTAGAAATAGTATTGCTGCTAGCCTGTAACCTGTAATAGTATTGCTGCTAGCCTGTAACCTGTAATAGTATTGCTGCTAGCCTGTAGGATTATTGCTGCTGGCCTGTAATAGTATTGCTGCTAGCCTGTAACCTGTAATAGTATTGCTGCTAGCCTGGATTAGTATTGCTGCTAGCCTGTAATAGTATTGCTGCTAGCCTGTAACCTGTAATAGTATTGCTGCTAGCCTGGAACCTGTAATAGTATTGCTGCTAGCCTGTAACCTGTAATAGTATTGCTGCTAGCCTGTAATAGTATTGCTGCTAGCCTGTAACCTGTAACAGTATTGCTGCTAGCCTGTAACCTGTAATAGTATTGCTGCTAGCCTTTAATATTATTGCTCCTAGCCTGTAATAGTATTGCTGCTAGCCTGTAATAGTATTGCTGCTAGCCTGTAACCTGTAATAGTATTGCTGCTAACCTGTAACCTGTAATAGCATTGCTGCTAGCCTGTAACCTGTAATAGTTTTGCTGCTAGCCTGTAGTAGTATTGCTGCTAGCCTGTAACCTGTAATAGTATTTCTGCTAGGCTGTAATAGTATTGCTGCTAGCCTGTAATAGTATTGCTGCTAGCCTGTAATAGTATTGCTGCTAGCCTGTAACCTGTAATAGTATTGCTGCTAGCCTGTAATAGTATTGCTGCTAGCCTGTAACCTGTAATAGTATTGCTGCTAGCCTGTAACCTGTAATAGTATTGCTGCTAGCCTGTAACCTGTAATAGTATTGCTGCTAGCCTGTAACCTGTAATAGTATTGCTGCTAGCCTGTAATAGTATTGCTGCTAGCCTGTAACCTGTAATAGTATTGCTGCTAGCCTGTAACCTGTAATAGTATTGCTGCTAGCCTGTAACTTGTAATAGTATTGCTGCTAGCCTGTAATACTATTGCTGCTAGCCTGTAATAGAATTGCTGCTAGCTTGTAACCTGTAATAGTATTGCAGCTAGCCTGTAATAGTATTGCTGCTAGCCTGTAATAGTATTGCTGCTATCCTGTAACCTGTAAAAATATTGCTGCTAGCCTGTAACCTGTAATAGTATTGCTGCTAGCCTGTAACCTGTAATAGTATTGCTGCTAGCCTGTAATAGTATTGCTGCTAGCCTGTAACCTGTAATAATATTGTAATAGTATTTCTGCTAGCTTGTAATAGTATTGCTGCTAGCCTGTAACCTGTAATAGTATTGCTGCTAGCCTGTAACCTGTAAGAGTATTGCTGCTAGCCTGTAACCTGTAATAGTATTGCTGCTAGCCTGTAACCTGTAATAGTATTGCTGCTAGCCTGTAACTTGTAATAGTATTGCTGCTAGCCTGTAATAGTATTGCTGCTAGCCTGTAATAGTATTGCTGCTAGCCTGTAACCTGTAATAGTATTGCTGCTAGGCTGTAACCTGTAATTGTATTGCTGCTAGCCTGTAATAGTATTGCTGCTAGCCTGTAATAGTATTGCTGCTATCCTGTAACCTGTAAAAGTATTGCTGCTAGCCTGTAACCTGTAATAGTATTGCTGCTAGCCTGTAACCTGTAATAGTATTGCTGCTAGCCTGTAATAGTATTGCTGCTAGCCTGTAACCTGTAATAGTATTGCTGCTAGCCTGTAATAGTATTGCTGCTAGCCTGTAATAGTATAGCTGCTAGCCTCCAACCTGTAATAGTATTGCTGCTAGCCTGTAACCTGTAATTGTATTGCTTCTAGCCTGTAATAGTATTGCTGCTAGCATGTAATAGTATTGCTGCTAGCCTGTAATAGTATTGCTACTAGCCTGTAATAGTATTGCTGCTAGCCTGTAACCTGTATTAGTATTGCTGCTAGCCAGTAATAGTATTGCTCCGAGCCTGTAACCTGTATTTGTATTGCTGCTAGCCTGTAACCTGTAATAGTATTGCTGCTAGCCTGTAACCTGTAATAGTATTGCTGCTAGCCTGTAACCCGTAATAGTATTGTTGCTAGCCTGTAACCTGTAATAGTATTGCGGTTTGCCTGTAACCTGTAATAGTATTGCTGCTAGCCTGTAACCTGTAATAGTATTGCTGCTAGCCTGTAACCTGTAATAAAATTGCTGCTAGCCTGTAACCTGTAATAGTATTGCTGCTAGCCTGTAATAGTATTGCTGCTAGCCAGTAACCTGTAATAGTATTGCTGCTAGCCTGTAATAGTATTGCTGCTAGCCTGTAACATGTAACAGTATTGCTGCTAGCCTGTAACCTGTAATAGTATTGCTGCTAGCCTGTAACCTGTAATAGTAATGCTGCTAGCCTGTAATAGTATTGCTGCTAGCCTGTAACCTGTAATAGTTTTGCTGCTAGCCTGTAATAGTATTGCTGCTAGCCTGTAATAGTATTGCTGCTAGCCTGTAATATTATTGCTGCTAGCCTGTAACCTGTAATAGTATTGCTGCTAGCCTGTAACCTGTAATAGTATTGCTGCTAGCCTGTAATAGTATTGCTGCTAGCCTGTAACCTGTAATAGTATTGCTTCTAGCCCATAGCTTACTTTACTACAGGCCTACTCAACGTAATGCGCGTTTGTAGACTGGAGGCCGACTTTTGCCTGCCTCTGTCTCCAGTCAGCAGTGAAACTATTACCAACACACATCGATTGCGTAGGTGACGAGAAGTACATTATTTTGAACGTGTTGTTTGAGCGCCAAAGATGGGGAGAAAATGTTGTGTTTACGGGTGTAAAACAGGCTATAAATCAACAAAAGAGCCCTCCCTCAAGCGACTGAAACTGTCCTAATAATGATTGTGCTTACCACACAGGTTAGTGTTAATTGTGTAGTTCTTGTTTTTGACTATAACTACTTGCTGTTCTTTGTATTATTTGTATCACTCTCTATGACTATGAAACAAGGGAGCACTGCTTCGGCTTTGAGCAAATAAGTATGTATCGGCTCACAGGAGGGATAGGGTGGGTTGTTTTTTTCTTTGAGTCTTCAAAGAAATTTTAGAGATATTTTGGTATCCTTCCATGTATAATTATTTACTTGCAGTGAAACTATTACCAACACACATCGATTGCGTAGGTGACGAGAAGTAGGCCTACATTATTTTGAACGTGTTGTTTGAGCGCCAAAGATGGGGAGAAAATGTTGTGTTTACGGGTGTAAAACAGGCTATAAATCAACAAAAGAGCCCTCCCCCAAGCGACTGAAACTGTCCTAATAATGATTGTGCTTACCACACAGGTTAGTGTTATTTGTGTAGTTCTTGTTTTTGACTATTACTACTTGCTGTTCTTTGTATTATTTGTATCACTCTCTATGAGTATGAAACAAGGGAGCACTGCTTCGGCTTTGAGCAAATAAGTATGTATCGGCTCACAGGAGGGATAGGGTGGGTTGTTTTTTTCTTTGAGTCTTCAAAGAAATTTTACAGATATTTTGGTATCCTTCCATGTATAATTATTTACTTTCAGTCACATATTAGTGGATTTACTGCACTCAACTTAGAGGGAGTTAAGCACTAGCCCATGATAAAAATTAAATAAAAATCACCTAAATTGAAAGAAATATATAATAAAATATGCCTTCTACAAGCTTATAAACAACTAAACTTAAATTTAATTTCATGATGTGTTAAAGAAAAGTCTCACACTAATGTAATCTACATAGACAAAGTAGGCCTCCAGTCCCAGACTCCAGTTGCACGTTGAGTAGGCCTGTAGTAAAGTACGACATGTTCTAGCCTGTAACCTGTAATAGTATTGCTGCTAGCCTGTAACCTGTAATATCAATGCTGCTAGCCTGTAACCTGTAATAGTATTGCTGCTAGCCTGTAACCTGTAATAGTATTGCTGCTAGCCTGTAATATTATTGCTGCTAGCCTTTAACCTGTAATAGTATTGCTGCTAGCCTGTAACCTGTAGTAGTATTGCTGCTTACCTGTAACCTGTAATAGTATTGCTGCTAGCCTGTAACCTGTAATAGTATTGCTGCTAGCTTGTAATAGTATTGCTTCTAGCCTGTAATAGTATTGCTGCTAACCTGTAACCTGTAATAGTATTGCTGCTAGCCTGTAACCTGTAATAGTATTGCTGCTAGCCTGTAAATTGTATTAGTATTGCTGCTAGCCTGTAATAGTATTGCTACTAGCCTGTATTAGTATTGCTGCTAGCCTGTAATAGTATTGCTGCTAGCCTGTAATAATATTGCTGCTAGCATGTAATAGTATTGCTGCTAGCCTGTAACCTGTAATAGTATTGCTGCTAGCCTGTAACCTGTAATAGTATTGCTGCTAGCCTATAACCTGTAATAGTATTGCTGCTAGCCTGTAAATTGTATTAGTATTGCTGCTAGCCTGTAATAGTATTGCTGCTAGCCTGAATTAGTATTGCTGCTAGCCTGTAATAGTATTGCTGCTAGCCTGTAATAATATTGCTGCTAGCATGTAATAGTATTGCTGCTAGCCTGTAACCTGTAATACTATTGCTGCTAGCCTGTAACCTGTAATAGCATTGCTGCTAGCCTGTATCCTGTAATAGTATTGCTGCTAGCCTGGATTAGTATTGCTGCTAGCCTGTAATAGTATTGCTGCTAGCCTGTAACCTGTAATAGTATTGCTGCTAGCCTGGAACCTGTAATAGTATTGCTGCTAGCCTGTAACCTGTAATAGTATTGCTGTTAGCCTGAAACCTGTAGTAGTATTGCTGCTAGCCTGTAACCTGTAATAGTATTGCTGCTAGCCTGTAACCTGTAATAATATTGCTGCTAGCCTGTAACCTGTAATAGCATTGCTGCTAGCCTGTAACCTGTAATAGTCTTGCTGCTAGCCTGGATTAGTATTGCTGCTAGCCTGTAATAGTATTGCTGCTAGCCTGTAACCTGTAATAGTATTGCTGCTAGCCTGGAACCTGTAATAGTATTGCTGCTAGCCTGTAACCTGTAATAGTAGTGCTGCTAGCCTGTAACCTGTAATAGTATTGCTGCTAGCCTGTAACCTGTAATAGTATTGCTGCTAGCCTTTAATATTATTGCTCCTAGCCTGTAATAGTATTGCTGCTAGCCTGTAATAGTATTGCTGCTAGCCTGTAACCTGTAATAGTATTGCTGCTAACCTGTAACCTGTAATAGCATTGCTGCTAGCCTGTTACCTGTAATAGTTTTGCTGCTAGCCTGTAGTAGTATTGCTGCTAGCCTGTAACCTGTAATAGTATTGCTGCTAGCCTGTAGTAGTATTGCTGCTAGCCTGTAATAGTATTGCTGCTAGCCTGTAATAGTATTGCTGCTAGCCTGTAACCTGTAATAGTATTGCTGCTAGCCTTTAACCTGTAATAGTATTGCTGCTAGCCTGTAATAGTATTGCTGCTAGCCTGTAACCTGTAATAGTATTGCTGCTACCCTGTAATATTATTGCTGCTAGCCTGTAATAGTATTGCTGCTAGCCTGTAACCTGTAATAGTATTGCTGCTAGCCTGTAATAGTATTGTTGCTACCCTGTAACCTGTAATAGTATTGCTGCTAGCCTGTAACCTGCAATAAAATTACTTCTAGCCTGTAACAGTATTCCTGCTAGCCTGTAACCTGTTATAGTATTGCTGCTAGCCTGTAACCTGTAATAGTATTGCTGCTAGCCTGTAATAGTATTGCTGCTAGCCTATAATAGTATTGCTGCTAGCCTGTAACCTGTAATAGTATTGCTGCTAGCCTGAAACCTGTAATAGTATTGCTGCTAGCCTGTAACCTGTAATAGTATTGCTGCTAGGCTGTAACATTTAATAGTATTGCTGCTAGCCTGTAATAGTATTGCTGCTAGCCTGTAATAGTATTGCTGCTAGCCTGTAACCTGTAATAGTATTGCTGCTAGCCTGTAACCTGTAATAGTATTGCTGCTAGCCTGGATTAGTATTGCTGCTAGCCTGTAATAGTATTGCTGCTAGCCTGTAACCTGTAATAGTATTGCTGCTAGCCTGGAACCTGTAATAGTATTGCTGCTAGCCTGTTACCTGTAATAGTATTGCTGCTAGCCTGTAATGGTATTGCTGCTAGCCTGTAAACTGTAATAGTATTGCTGCTAGCCTGTAACCTGTAATAATATTGCTGCTAGCCTTTAATAGTATTGCTGCTAGCCTGTAACCTGTAGTAGTCTTGCTGCTAGCCTGTAATAGTCTTGCTGCTAGCCTGTAACCTGTAATAGTATTGCGATTAGCCTGTAACCTGTAATAGTAGTGCTGCTAGCCTATAACCTGTAATAGTATTGCTGCTAGCCTGTAAATTGTATTAGTATTGCTGCTAGCCTGTAATAGTATTGCTGCTAGCCTGTATTAGTATTGCTGCTAGCCTGTAATAGTATTGCTGCTAGCCTGTAATAATATTGCTGCTAGCATGTAATAGTATTGCTGCTAGCCTGTAACCTGTAATACTATTGCTGCTAGCCTGTAACCTGTAATAGCATTGCTGCTAGCCTGTATCCTGTAATAGTATTGCTTCTAGCCTGGATTAGTATTGCTGCTAGCCTGTAATAGTATTGCTGCTAGCCTGTAACCTGTAATAGTATTGCTGCTAGCCTGGAACCTGTAATAGTATTGCTGCTAGCCTGTAACCTGTAATAGTATTGCTGTTAGCCTGAAACCTGTAGTAGTATTGCTGCTAGCCTGTAACCTGTAATAGTATTGCTGCTAGCCTGTAACCTGTAATAATATTGCTGCTAGCCTGTAACCTGTAATAGCATTGCTGCTAGCCTGTAACCTGTAATAGTCTTGCTGCTAGCCTGGATTAGTATTGCTGCTAGCCTGTAATAGTATTGCTGCTAGCCTGTAACCTGTAATAGTATTGCTGCTAGCCTGGAACCTGTAATAGTATTGCTGCTAGCCTGTAACCTGTAATAGTAGTGCTGCTAGCTGGTAACCTGTAATAGTATTGCTGCTAGCCTGTAACCTGTAATAGTATTGCTGCTAGCCTGTAACCTGTAATAGTATTGCTGCTAGCCTTTAATATTATTGCTCCTAGCCTGTAATAGTATTGCTGCTAGCCTGTAATAGTATTGCTGCTAGCCTGTAACCTGTAATAGTATTGCTGCTAACCTGTAACCTGTAATAGCATTGCTGCTAGCCTGTAACCTGTAATAGTTTTGCTGCTAGCCTGTAGTAGTATTGCTGCTAGCCTGTAACCTGTAATAGTATTGCTGCTAGCCTGTAATAGTATTGCTGCTAGCCTGTAATAGTATTGCTGCTAGCCTGTAATAGTATTGCTGCTAGCCTGTAACCTGTAATAGTATTGCTGCTAGCCTTTAACCTGTAATAGTATTGCTGCTAGCCTGTAATAGTATTGCTGCTAGCCTGTAACCTGTAATAGTATTGCTGCTAGCCTGTAACCTGTAATAGTATTGCTGCTAGCCTGTAACCTGTAATAGTATTGCTGCTAGCCTGTAACCTGTAATAGTATTGCTGCTAGCCTGTAATAGTATTGCTGCTAGCCTGTAACCTGTAATAGTATTGCTGCTAGCCTGTAACCTGTAATAGTATTGCTGCTAGCCTGTAACCTGTAATAGTATTGCTGCTAGCCTGTAACCTGTAATAGTATTGCTGCTAGCCTGTAATACTATTGCTGCTAGCCTGTAATAGTATTGCTGCTAGCTTGTAACCTGTAATAGTATTGCAGCTAGCCTGTAATAGTATTGCTGCTAGCCTGTAATAGTATTGCTGCTATCCTGTAACCTGTAAAAATATTGCTGCTAGCCTGTAACCTGTAATAGTATTGCTGCTAGCCTGTAACCTGTATTAGTATTGCTGCTAGCCTGTAACCTGTAATAATATTGTAATAGTATTTCTGCTAGCTTGTAATAGTATTGCTGCTAGCCTGTAACCTGTAATAGTATTGCTGCTAGCCTGTAACCTGTAAGAGTATTGCTGCTAGCCTGTAACCTGTAATAGTATTGCTGCTAGCCTGTAACCTGTAATAGTATTGCTGCTAGCCTGTAACTTGTAATAGTATTGCTGCTAGCCTGTAATAGTATTGCTGCTAGCCTGTAATAGTATTGCTGCTAGCCTGTAACCTGTAATAGTATTGCTGCTAGCCTGTAATATTATTGCTGCTAGCCTGTAATAGTATTGCTGCTAGCCTGTAATAGTATTGCTGCTAGCCTGTAATAGTATTGCTGCTAGCCTGTAATAGTATTGCTGATACCCTGTAACCTGTAATAGTATTGCTGCTAGCCTGTAACCTGCAATAAAATTACTTCTAGCCTGTAACAGTATTGCTGCTAGCCTGTAACCTGTAATAGTATTGCTGCTAGCCTGTAACCTGTAATAGTATTGCTGCTAGCCTGTAATAGTATTGCTGCTAGCCTATAATAGTATTGCTGCTAGCCTGTAACCTGTAATAGTATTGCTGCTAGCCTGAAACCTGTAATAGTATTGCTGCTAGCCTGTAACCTGTAATAGTATTGCTGCTAGGCTGTAACCTGTAATAGTATTGCTGCTAGCCTGTAACCTGTAATAGTATTGCTGCTAGCCTGGATTAGTATTGCTGCTTGCCTGTAATAGTATTGCTGCTAGCCTGTAACCTGTAATAGTATTGCTGCTAGCCTGGAACCTGTAATAGTATTGCTGCTAGCCTGTAACCTGTAATAGTATTGCTGCTACCCGGTAATAGTATTGCTGCTAGCCTGTAACCTGTAATAGTATTGCTGCTAGCCTGTAACCTGTAATAATATTGCTGCTAGCCTTTAATAGTATTGCTGCTAGCCTGTAACCTGTAGTAGTCTTGCTGCTAGCCTGTAATAGTCTTGCTGCTAGCCTGTAACCTGTAATAGTATTGCGGCTAGCCTGTAACCTGTAATACTATTGCTGCTAGCCTTGAACCTGTAATAGTACTGCCGCTAGACTGTAACCTGTAATAGTATTGCTGCTAGCCTGTAACCTGTAATAGTATTGCAGCTAGCCTGTAATAGTATTGCTGCTAGCCTGTAACCTGTAATAGTATTGCTGCTAGCCTGTAACCTGTAATAGTATTGCTGCTAGCTTGTAACCTGTAATAGTATTGCTGCTAGCCTGTAACCTGCAATAGAATTGCTGCTAGCCTGTAACCTGTAATAGTAATGCTGTTAGCCTGTAATAGTATTGCTGCTAGCCTGTAATATTATTGCTGCTAGCCTGTAACCTGTAATAGTATTGCTGCTAGCCTGTAACCTGTAATAGTATTGCTGCTAGCCTGTAACCTGTAATAATATTGCTGCTAGCCTGTAACCTGTAATAGTATTGCTGCTAGCAAGTAAAAGTATTGCTGCTAGCCTGTAACTAGAAATAGTATTGCTGCTAGCCTGTAACCTGTAATAGTATTGCTGCTAGCCTGTAACCTGCAATAGTATTGCTGCTAGCCTGTAGGATTATTGCTGCTGGCCTGTAATAGTATTGCTGCTAGCCTGTAACCTGTAATAGTATTGCTGCTAGCCTGTAACCTGTAATAGTATTGCTGCAAGCTTGTAACCTGTAATAGTATTGCTGCTAGCCTGTAATAGTATTGCTGCTAGCCTGTAACCTGTAATAGTATTGCTGCTAGCCTGTAATAGTATTGCTGCTAGCCTGTAACCTGTAATAGTATTGCTGCTAGCCTGTAACCTGTAATAGTATTGCTGCTAGCCTGTAATAGTATTGCTGCTAGCCTGTAACCTGTAATAGTGTTGCTGCTAGCCTGTAATTGTATTGCTGCTAGCCTGCAATAGTATTGCTGCTAGGCTGAAATAGTATTGCTGCTAGCCTCTAACCTGTAATAGTATTGTTGCTAGCCTGTAACCTGTAATAGTATTGCTGCTAGCCTGTACCCTGCAATAAAATTGCTTCTATCCTGTAATAGTATTGCTGCTAGCCTGTAACCTGTAATAGAATTGCTGCTAGCCTGTAACCTGTAATAGTATTGCTGCTAGCCTGTAATAGTATTGCTGCCGACCTGTAATAGTATTGCTGCTAGCCTGTAACCTGTAATAGTATTGCTGTTAGCCTGAAACCTATAATAGTATTGCTGCTAGCCTGTAACCTGTAATAGTATTGCTGCTAGACTGTAACCTGTAATACTATTGCTGCTAGCCTGTAACCTGTAATAGCATTGCTGCTAGCCTGTATCCTGTAATAGTATTGCTGCTAGCCTGGATTAGTATTGCTGCTAGCCTGTAATAGTATTGCTGCTAGCCTGTAACCTGTAATAGTATTGCTGCTAGCCTGGAACCTGTAATAGTATTGCTGCTAGCCTGTAACCTGTAATAGTATTGCTGTTAGCCTGAAACCTGTAGTAGTATTGCTGCTAGCCTGTAACCTGTAATAGTATTGCTGCTAGCCTGTAACCTGTAATAATATTGCTGCTAGCCTGTAACCTGTAATAGCATTGCTGCTAGCCTGTAACCTGTAATAGTCTTGCTGCTAGCCTCGATTAGTATTGCTGCTAGCCTGTAATAGTATTGCTGCTAGCCTGTAACCTGTAATAGTATTGCTGCTAGCCTGGAACCTGTAATAGTATTGCTGCTAGCCTGTAACCTGTAATAGTAGTGCTGCTAGCTGGTAACCTGTAATAGTATTGCTGCTAGCCTGTAACCTGTAATAGTATTGCTGCTAGCCTGTAACCTGTAATAGTATTGCTGCTAGCCTTTAATATTATTGCTCCTAGCCTGTAATAGTATTGCTGCTAGCCTGTAATAGTATTGCTGCTAGCCTGTAACCTGTAATAGTATTGCTGCTAACCTGTAACCTGTAATAGCATTGCTGCTAGCCTGTAACCTGTAATAGTTTTGCTGCTAGCCTGTAGTAGTATTGCTGCTAGCCTGTAACCTGTAATAGTATTGCTGCTAGCCTGTAATAGTATTGCTGCTAGCCTGTAATAGTATTGCTGCTAGCCTGTAATAGTATTGCTGCTAGCCTGTAACCTGTAATAGTATTGCTGCTAGCCTTTAACCTGTAATAGTATTGCTGCTAGCCTGTAATAGTATTGCTGCTAGCCTGTAACCTGTAATAGTATTGCTGCTAGCCTGTAACCTGTAATAGTATTGCTGCTAGCCTGTAACCTGTAATAGTATTGCTGCTAGCCTGTAATAGTATTGCTGCTAGCCTGTAACCTGTAATAGTATTGCTGCTAGCCTGTAACCTGTAATAGTATTCAATTCAATTCAATTCAATTCAACAAATCTTTATTACCTCTTACAAGGAATTCTGACAGGCACTTGATCACTAAAATAAAACAAATACAAAGAAAAATGCAAATAAAAATTTAAACATAGTATAAAGTAATCCTCCCTCCCCCCTTCCGCTTCATCAAACCACACATGCACAACCCCACGCACACTTACACACTGTAGAGCCGATTACAACAAGCAAGAGGAAGAGCAAGGAGCCTCAAGCAGAGCCTTAAACGCGTCAGGTTTGAGTTGATTAAGGCCACAGGAGAGGGGAGAAAACTGGATCGGTAACATACAGTGCGGGTCTTAAGGCTCATGAGGCGTTTTTCAGAAGGTAGAATTTTAAACCAAGAAGAGAGAGGGTGGGTGGAATCATCCTTGATGCTGATGGCTTTGCCTAGGGTCCTTCTCTGAAACAATTCACACAGAGGTGTCTGCTTTTCACCAATGATTTTGCTGCAGGTATTGGTAATACTGTTCAAGGAATTCCTACTTTTGACACTGAGAGATTGAAACCAGCAAATGAATGAAAACGTAAGAACTGATTCCACGTAGGCACGATAACAATTTTTAAGTATGCTCTGCGAAACCAGAAGAGATCGGAGTTGGTACAACATGTACATACGCTGCCTGCATTTCTTAAATATCATTTCGTCATTAGCTGTGAAAGAAAGCTTGTGGTCAATTATGGTCCCAAGGTATTTATATTGTTCCACTCTCTCTACAGTTTGATTTCTGAGGTGAAGTGCAGCCACATGTGTCCGATTCTTTCTGAAATCCACCAACATCTCTTTCGTTTTGCCGACATTGAGCTCCAGATGGTGTGACGACACGAGTTTTCAGATAGCAGGGAGAATTATACTTTCTACGAAGTTACACTTCTTTGTATGTAGTGTACATAGGGTAGCGTGACCGATTTACTTTTTTGCGTATGAAAGTGCAGTTTCGTAAAGTCCGTGCGTAACGAAGAAGACAGGGGGTAGGCCAAATTCAGAACAGGGATACGCGTAATAAAGAATGTGCATACTGACGAGAGCTCGACTATTTGCTTGTGGCCGGTGCGTTTTTGGTAGGGCAGAGTGGTTTGAGATGCTTTTGCGAGAAGGACGAATCTAACCAGGCAGCAACCCTGTGACAGAGGTCATTGTAGTGTAGGGTACTGTTGGAAGGGTGTGTTTATTGCTTATATAGCCACCCAAGGTCTTATGCCCTCGTTGGGATAAGGATGTTTAGAGTCGTGAGGAAGAATATAAACTGCCATTTGTGAACGAATGTAGAGTTTTGTTCTTAAGGTGTGTGTCGTTCTCGATTGAACACCCACCAAGACATAGTATCTGTTCCAGAGCTAAGGTGACCTCATCCTCAGTTATAAGTGTTATTTGGGAAGTGAAATAACCAGCAATAGCAAGACAAAGTGACTCTCAAAAGACTAACCATTTGTGTACTGTGACAGTGCTGTGTTGTGTTGTGGTGTTGGGGGGAGAAGGTGTATCACGAGCCGGGGCCTAAAAGGTGAGCAAACCCTGTCATTCAATTCTTTAGTGGCGCACTCCGAGAACTGCGTACGCGTATGAGTGGAGATGAGTGTGGGGAAGGGGATGTATTTTAGGATGCATAATGAATTTTGTTGATTTTATATGATTTTCTTATGATTTTCTTATTGTATATGTGATGGGGAAATGTCGTTGCTGCTGTTGTTATAAAAGTGGGTCAAAGGCGACGATGGGGAATGTAGAGAGGGAGAGAGAGAGTAGGGGTGTATGTATGGAGAGAGCGATAGAATGTATTATACTGAAGAAAGATGAAGTGATGATTATGAGGAAGCATGTTTATATTACAGTATAATGCAGCAAGATAGTATGAATGAAGGGAGATAATCGTGATGTGTTATAACCGTTGGGGGTGACGGTGATGATGGAGGAAGGCGGAATGAATCAGGACTGTGTGATTGAAGTGTGGTTGCAATAATTATGTATGTTTATATAAATGTTTGTATTCAAAGAAGATGTGAATTATTAAGCATCAAAGATTGATTTATATTATTGAAATGTGTGTATAGCATCTCGTATTATTATCATGGTATTCATACACAGGTCAAGATGGTGGACGGAGGACGGCGTGTTATATTATATTATATAGTGTTATTGTTTTGTAAGCAGGCTGTTAAGACTGTGTATATGCTTACAGGTTTGGGCTGTTACTTCATACGCTGTTGCTTCTGATGTTACTTCTGATGTTACTTCTACGCTATTATTTCTTCGCTGTTACATCTTATGCTGTTGACGTTTGGTTACCGTTGTTGTCGCTGATCGATTTCTAGCCAGCCTGGGGTGTGCCATTGCCTCTACAACAGAGAAGAGTTGTGGTGGTCTCTGCCACTGCCGCGAGTTTTGCCTATGTGTCGAGGCAACACTATATTCAGGAGGTTTTCACACCTAATTCATGCACACACAGACTCGCACTGCATTACACCTAAAAACATATTCATTTAGTTAGAGAATCATCCACTTATTGTGAAAGAGACTGTTTAGCTCTCTGAGCTACTTGACAAAAAACATTGGGACAGTGCTTCAGTGCTACAGCTTCACCGAGATAGCAGTTTAAGATTAAAGATTTGTAACGCCATCACTTATTATTTGACGATTTACATTTTGAATTGATTTATTGATTGTGATTTTTGTTATACACATTTTGTAAAGAAACTGTTGTTGTTTAGTTCTATTTGGGGTTGTACAAGGGGAGGTAATTGTTAGTTAATATTGGGACGGGGGTCTTGATAGGGGTTGAGGGTGGTTAGCTTCCCATTTGTCCTGTGTTTGCCTGTTAATTGTCGAATAAAAGAGTGTGATTGTATTCTGGCATTTTTGTGTTAGTTTATTTTTGTTTGAGTTTTATTCCTGTCACTCGCTTTATGTGCTGAAGTCACGGAACCCGCTCGGGGGCCGTGACATTTTTGGTGTCAGAAGTGGGATAGACTCATCTTATTTTGTTAGGGTAGTGCCAGATGTGTATGTTTTGTGTTTGAGTTGTTGTGTGAAAGGGTACGCAGCGGGCGGTTGGCGGGAGTGTGGGTGTATTGCACTAGGGATCACACTCGGAGTGCAGCATTAACGGGGAATTGGGTTGCAGGGTTCACTTGCTCGCCTTTAGGGGTACGACGGTGAACGATTCCTCGGCTCCTGTGACTGTTGTGTTGCGTATTCATTCTGTTAGGTGTTTGTATCAGTTAAGTGTTATTTGTTTTGTGTATTACTAACATCTGTTCTTCCCTTCTTTTCCGACATGGCTACGCGGGATGCTCGAGCCGCGATGCGCCGCGACGCTAGGACCCGTAAGGAGGAAGCCGAGCAGGAGGAGCGGGACTTCGGTGATGACGGCTCAGTGACAGGGTTGCTGGAGGAACCTTACGCAGTGAGTACTCAAACGGCTGTGCCTAAGATGTATGCCAAATCGCCCGGTTCACAGAGCAAAGTCGAGGTCGCGCTCAGCGATAGCGAGAGGCTTAGGCAGGTTGGGGAAAGTCTGGGTTTCCGAGATGGAGCGTTGGCGCACTACGTAGTTAGTGAGATGAGAAGGGAGGACGAGCGGAGAGAGAAAGAGGAGAGGCGGAGGGAGAAGGAAGAAGAGAAGAGGGAGAGAATGAGGAGGGAAGCAGCAGAGAGGATAGTTAGGGAGGATGAGAGAAAGCTTCTGAAGGCTAGATTGGAAGTCGAGCGGATAGCCAGGGAGGAAGAAAAGAGAGCGAGAGAAGATGAGAAGAGAGAGGAAAAGCGACAGAGGGAAGAAGACCGTCGTCAGCTAGAGGCTAGATTAGGGGCTGAGAGGGAAGACCGACGTCGGTTGGAGCAGAGGATAGAAGATGAGAAAAGGGAAGAGAGAGCGGCTAAGGAAGAGGAGAGGAGGATGTTTGAGATGAGGCTAGAGGAGGAACGTAGAGCCAGAGATAAAGACAGAGCTGCTCAGGGTGAGAGGGAGAATAGGGCTAGAGATAGAGGGGCAAACTATTCAGTCAAGCTGAAACCCTTGGAGGAGAGGGAGGATGTAGAGGCCTACCTCCAGATGTTCGAACGGGTGGCAGAGGTTCAGGGTTGGAGGAGGGAGGTATGGGCGGTTAGGCTAGCGCCTTTGTTACAAGGGGAAGCCCGGGATACCTACCTTCGACTAACGCCTGAGCAAGCCCAGGATTTCGACACCGTAAGAAACGCGCTGTTGAAACGCTTCAGGAAGGACGCCGACTACTATCGTAGGCAGTTTCGAGAGGCCAAGAAGGAAGCTGCAGAAACATTTCCTCAGCTAGTAGTGAGACTAGGGTCGTTGGTGAAGAAATGGTTTTCGCTCGCCGGCAAGGACATCACCGATATAGAACAGGTACTAGACACTTTCATTGGAGAGCAGCTTTTCTCCATCATGACTACCGAGTTAGAGATCTACGTGAGGGAGAATTTACCAACGACTAGCCATGCCGCAGCAGAGTTGGCACAGCGTGTGGTAGACGCCAAGCGGGCAGCATCAGCACCGGCACCCGTACTGCCCAGTCAGAGACGCAGTTTTCCCAGACGACCGGGGGCTCCTCAGCAACCTAGCAACCGGGGGAGTCAGGGTCAGAAGACAGGGAGGACAGAAGGGGGTAGTGGGGTACGTCGTTGCTACCGATGTGGGTCGGAGAAGCATGTGGTCAAGGACTGCAAGGTCAAACCTCAGACGGTAGGCCAGGTTACGGTGGGACGGACTATTTCCACGGAGACCGCACCTCGGGCTAGCGTGTGTGCAATCAAACCTTATGATCCATGGGGCCAAGGTAGTTCGAACGGGCAGGACGTTCGAGTATTGAGAGATACAGGGGCGGAGATAGGGGCAGTCGCGAGCAGGTTAGTCAAACCAGCTGATTTGACGGGTCGGACTGTCGAGATTTGCTTGGCGAATCGATCGAACGTGGGTCTGCTACCTACAGCTTGGGTGGAGTTGGATTGTGCGCTGGTCAGAGGGAGAGTGGAGCTGTGGTTTTCGAGGACGGGCCCGATATCATCCTGGGTAACTGGGTAACGTTTGATAGCGGGGAAAAGAGTCCTGTTTCCTTATTCGGAGGCGAGTGCGCGATGGCTGCAGCAGTGCAGACCCGGGCGCAGATGAAGGCCGAGAAGAAGAGGGAGGTACCCTTAGCAGTAGTCGAACCGTCCCAGATCTCTGTTAGCACCCCAGAGCTGATCAGGATGCAAGAGACCGACGAGACGCTCGCGAAGGCGAGAACGTTGGCACAGAGTGGTGGGGCGATAGCGTCAGGTAGGGCGTCGGCGGAGTTTCGCAAGAAGAAGGGGGTGTTATACCGGGTACACACGAAGAGAGGTAGCCAGGTCACGCAACTGGTAGTCCCGATACAGTTGAGAGGGGGGATCCTTCAGTTGGCTCATGATCCACCCATGGCTAGGCATTTGGGAGGGAAACGTACCAGGGAGCGGATCTGGGGAACATTCTATTGGCCAGGGATGTGTGCCGAGGTACGGAGGTATTGCGCCAGTTGTCCAGAATGTCAGAAGGTAGTACCGAGGGGACGGGTGAGGAAGGTACCACTACAGCAACTTCCGCTGGTGGACGAGCCATTTCAGAGGGTGGCCGTAGACATTGTGGGACCCATCAAACCCAAGTCAGATCGGGGTAACATGTACATCCTAGTGGTAGTCGATTACGCCACACGCTATCCCGAGGCTGTACCGCTCAAGGGCATAGAGGCAGAGAGGGTGGCAGAAGCGCTGTGGGAGATTTGGTCGAGGGTGGGCGTTCCTAGGGAAGTTTTGACAGATAAAGGGACGCAATTCATGTCTGAAGTCATGCGGGAGATGAACAGACTACTGTCGATCCACGGGAAAGCTACCACGCCGTATCATCCACAGTGCAACGGACTGGTTGAGCGATTCAACGGGACGCTAGTGTCCATGCTCAAGAAGTTAGCCACAGAACAACCTACAGCGTGGGACCGCTACATTCCAG
Organism: Oncomelania hupensis; assembly: GCA_036898135.1. Taxonomy (NCBI): domain Eukaryota; kingdom Metazoa; phylum Mollusca; class Gastropoda; order Littorinimorpha; family Pomatiopsidae; genus Oncomelania; species Oncomelania hupensis. The sequence continues at coordinate 51,098 of CM072515.1, read as the reverse complement.
CGCTACTATTTGCGTACCGAGAAGTGGCACAAGAGTCTACAGGGTTCTCTCCCTTCGAGCTTCTATATGAAAAGACCGTGCGGGGACCGATGGCTGTGTTGCGAGACCTCTGGACCAAGGAGATACAAGAGGAGGAGGTGAAACTGAGTAGCCAGTACGTGGTAGACTTGCGTAATCGCATCGAGGAGACATGTAAGTTGGCGCAAGGAAACCTCAGAACCGCGTCAGCCAAGCAGAAGCGGCACTTTGATAAGAAAGCGAAACGGCGTTGTTTCAACGCGGGGGATCAAGTGTTGCTGCTGTTGCCAGAAAAGCACAACAAGTTGCAACTAGCATGGCGAGGGCCATACGAGGTGATCGAACGCGTGGGAGAGTGCGACTACCGGATCAGGATGCGTGGAAAAAGTAAACTATACCACGCCAATCTCTTGAAGAAATTCCATACCAGGGCGACGGTGGCCACGATCGTCGTGGACGATGAAGGGGTAGAAGAGGAGGAAACTATGCCAGTGTTTGGGGATATTCCCGTAATTACCTTGACGGCATCAGAGACGCCCCGTGACGTGAAGATGGACGACAATTGCCCAGAAATACGGGGGGAATTGCAGGAGCTGGTATGGCAGTTTGAGGATGTCCTCACCGACTTGCCACTACGCACTACACTGGACGTGTGCGAGATACGAGTGGACAGCGACATTCCAGTGAGGACGCGGCAATACCCACTTCCCCATTCGCATCATGAAACCATCAAGAAGGAAGTGGAAGCGATGCTGGCGATGGGCGTCATTGAGAGGGCCAGTTCGCCGTACAGCTCGCCCATCGTGTTGGTAAAGAAGAAGGAGAGCACGATGCGTTTCTGCGTAGATTTCCGTAAGTTAAACGAGCACGTCGTATTCGACGCAGAACCATTGCCGAACATCGACTACTTGTTTTCCAAACTGTCAGGGGCCAAGTATCTCACCAAGATCGACTTGACCAAAGGTTACTGGCAAGTGCCTATGAACAAGGGAGATAAAGCGAAGACGGCATTTACAACGCCGGAGGGGCAATTCCAGTGGACCGTAATGCCATTCGGGCTGAAGACGGCGGGAGCAGTCTTTTCTCGCATGATGCGAAAGTTGCTAGCACCTCTGGGAATGTCGGAGATCGACAATTTTGTCGACGACTTGTTGGTAGCCACCATTACCAAGCAGAGACACCTGGAATGCTTGGCACGCCTATTCCTTAGGTTGCGTGAGGTGCAGCTATCCGCCAAACCATCAAAGTGTTACTTGGGGTTCCGAAGAGTGGAGTATCTTGGGCACGTGGTTGGACAGGGAGAAATTCGTCCTGAGGTGTCAAAGATGGAGAGAATCCGAGATGCACCACGACCAACGACCAAGCGGCAAGTGCGCTCATTTTTGGGTTTAGCCGGATACTACAGGCGGTTCGTACCCAACTTTTCAGCGATTGCTTCACCACTACACGATTTGACCAAGGGAGGCAAGCCAGGAGCGGTACAATGGACCGAAGCATGCGAAGCTGCATTCTGCACCTTGAAGGAAAAGCTGTGCTCTGACCCTGTATGCTGTCTACCGGACTTCACCCTACCATTCGTGCTACAGACAGATGCGTCGGAGGATGGAGTAGGGGCCATTTTGAGCCAGGACAGGGGACAGGGACTACAGCCTATTGCGTGTGCAAGCAAGAAACTGTCGAAACCCGAGAGGAACTATTCGACCATTGAGAGGGAGTGTCTAGCGTTGGTGTGGGGTGTGCAGAAGTTCAGTCAATACCTGTACGGACGTACTTTCGTAGTGCAGACTGACCACATGCCACTGCAGTACCTACAGCAGGTGAAGAACACCAACAGCCGACTGATGAGATGGGCACTTCAGCTGCAACCTTTCTCAATGTCTGTAGAGCACATTTCTGGGAAGGACAACGTTCCAGCAGATTTCCTCAGCAGAAACGCTCAGTAGAGTAGGGGTAGGAAAATTCGCGTCGTAGTTAAGGTTCTTCAAGGTGTTAAGAACTGGGGGGGGGGGGGGGGGTTGTGTGACGACACGAGTTTTCAGATAGCAGGGAGAATTATACTTTCTACGAAGTTACACTTCTTTGTATGTAGTGTACATAGGGTAGCGTGACCGATTTACTTTTTTGCGTATGAAAGTGCAGTTTCGTAAAGTCCGTGCGTAACGAAGAAGACAGGGGGTAGGCCAAATTCAGGACAGGGATACCCGTAATAAAGAATGTGCATACTGACGAGAGCTCGACTATTTGCTTGTGGCCGGTGCGTTTTTGGTAGGGCAGAGTGGTTTGAGATGCTTTTGCGAGAAGGACGAATCTAACCAGGCAGCAACCCTGTGACAGAGGTCATTGTAGTGTAGGGTACTGTTGGAAGGGTGTGTTTATTGCTTATATAGCCACCCAAGGTCTTATGCCCTCGTCGGGATAAGGATGTTTAGAGTCGTGAGGAAGAATATAAACTGCCATTTGTGAACGAATGTAGAGTTTTGTTCTTAAGGTGTGTGTCATTCTCGATTGAACACCCACCAAGACTTAGTATCTGTTCCAGAGCTAAGGTGACCTCATCCTCAGTTATAAGTGTTATTTGGGAAGTGAAATAACCAGCAATAGCAAGACAAAGTGACTCTCAAAAGACTAACCATTTGTGTACTGTGATAGTGCTGTGTTGTGTTGTGGTGTTGGGGGGAGAAGGTGTATCACGAGCCGGGGCCTAAAAGGTGAGCAAACCCTGTCATTCAATTCTTTAGTGGCGCACTCCGAGAACTGCGTACGCGTATGAGTGGAGATGAGTGTGGGGAAGGGGATGTATTTTAGGATGCATAATGAATTTTGTTGATTTTATATGATTTTCTTATGATTTTCTTATTGTATATGTGATGGGGAAATGTCGTTGCTGCTGTTGTTATAAAAGTGGGTCAAAGGCGACGATGGGGAATGTAGAGAGGGAGAGAGAGAGTAGGGGTGTATGTATGGAGAGAGCGATAGAATGTATTATACTGAAGAAAGATGAAGTGATGATTATGAGGAAGCATGTTTATATTACAGTATAATGCAGCAAGATAGTATGAATGAAGGGAGATAATCGTGATGTGTTATAACCGTTGGGGGTGACGGTGATGATGGAGGAAGGCGGAATGAATCAGGACTGTGTGATTGAAGTGTGGTTGCAATAATTATGTATGTTTATATAAATGTTTGTATTCAAAGAAGATGTGAATTATTAAGCATCAAAGATTGATTTATATTATTGAAATGTGTGTATAGCATCTCGTATTATTATCATGGTATTCATACACAGGTCAAGATGGTGGACGGAGGACGGCGTATAAATAGACTTGTCTAATATCACACATGTGGATCATATTTAAATCAAATAAACACATAAGAACTCTATAGATAGACTTGTCTAATATCACACATGTGGATCATATTAAATCAAATAAACACATAACTCTATAGATAGACTTGTCTAATATCACACATGTGATCATATTAAATCAAAGACACACATAACAACTCTATAGATTTGTCTAATATCACACATGTGGATCATATTTAAATCAAATTAACACATAAGAACTCTATAGATAGACTTGTCTAATATCACACATGTGGATCATATTAAATCAAAGACACATAACAACTCTATAGATAGACTTGTCTAATATCACACATGTGGATCATATTAAATTAAAGACACACATAACAACTCTATAGATAGACTTGTCTAATATCACACATGTGGATCATATTAAATCAAATACACACATAACAACTGTATAGATAGACTTGTCTAATATCACACATGTGGATCATATTAAATCAAATATTCACATAACAACTCTATAGATCAGCTATTTCAGTCTCAGTACCCCTACCCCACACCCTCTCTGTATGCAGTCTGTAACTCCCGTGGGGGTGCCGGGGGTTTCAGTATAAATAGTATCCCCACTTTCTGGAAATGTAGTGCTATAAATCCCCACTGTCGCTGTCTTTCTCATTTGCTCTTATCAATCTGCTATACTATCTTCTTCTTCGCTAGACCAGTCACCTACCTTTTTTTTTGAAAACTCTTTCGGGACGAGACTCCTTATTTGTGTATGAGGTCTGTTGGATCAGCTTGGGAATATTGGACGCTTTCTGCCAGGTGGTCAATAGGGCTTCCTATGATGTTAGTATTTAGCAATGTAGGCATTTTATATGTATGTGTTTTGTTGATAATTTATAATGATGTTTGTATTCTATTTTGTTTTTGTAAACGGGGGTTCGATAAATTAGAGTACAGCCTCAGCGTCCCCTGCGTGGGATGTCTTTATTGTAAAGTGACTGGCTGTTGGAGAGCTTTCAGTTTTACCACTAGGGTTGTTTCAGCAGATCTTTTATGCGGATCAGGGGTTGTCCGGTCCTGATTTGGCTCAGAAGAGTCCGCTGGACCTAAAGCAATAATCATGAAATGAAATTAAATGCAGTCTGTAACTAGCCGCAGGATGTGGTAGACGACTAGTCATCTGCAAAATGGGAACTAAGCGCAGCCTACCTTATTTTTAGAGTTTGCCGAGTTACGCCCCTTTAACATAAAATCGTTATCGCTCGCTGTTTTTCATGTTGACGTTAAAAAAGAATGTTATTGATCTTACATAAAAACAAGTAAAGAGGTAATTTTTGTAAAGTTTGCATCTGACAGGTATCAGCTATCAGCCTATGTGGTAATAACAGTTTTGATTGCGCATTTGACTGTATTCGACTATAATTTGCCGTTCACCAATGTTTTCATAACAAGGCCACGTGCTGTGTTCATAATCTTTCACGCAATGTACATGTCAAAAATAAATAGTATTCGGAGAAACCTAACCCCCAGAGGCTGGATCGATCCCACACCTGGCAATTTAACAATCATTTATTCGTATTTTTATATGGTATTTTAACAATTATTAATTTTATTAATTTATTGGTATTTTTTCTATATGATATATAGCAATAATTTATTAATATTTGTATGTGGTATTTAACAATCATTTATTGGTATTTTTCAAACCGTAACCCTTGGCTACACTGTGTGCAAATAGTGGCTTACACACAGACTAGTGAGAACAGTGGGTTACACACAGACTAGTGAGAACAGTGGGTTACACACAGACTAGTGAGAACAGTGTGTTACGTTGAAACGCGAACGATAGTATGTCTGAAGCGCGCACGATAGATCTAATCGTTTCGATTTGCAAAGTATTCAATGATGGAGTTTATTTACCTTTGATTTGAGTTTGCGTTGTGGTTAGAGGAAGCTTTGTATAACGTTGATAATTTTGGTTGGTCGATATTATTGGAGAATTCTCTAGACTCATGTGTTTACTGTCAATAGAAACCTCCCGATAAATGTAGAAAGTTGAGAACGTTCCCGGAAGGAGAAGATATATGTATGACGTAAGACAGTGATGACGAAGTCTAAAGCGATTAGTAAATTGCGTCATACGAGATCGTTCCACCTTGTTCTGGACTAGAGAAAAAATTATATATTCGATCCTCTGTGTGTTGTTGGGAGTTGAGTTGAGAATTGTATGCAGATGTTGATGTGTGCTGAATAAAAGTGGAAAACTTCATAGGGGAAGGTCGACGAATATGGACCAGCTACAAATATGGACCACTCCCATTCTGGACAACTCGCATTGTTTTCCACTCATTTTGCGCTGTAATTAGGTAGAGTACTTCCCCTCAAGCTGATGACACCATCTAAAATGGCAGCAGCAGTTGGCAGTTCGAAGCGGTGAGTGTTTTTTACTATCACAATGGTTGTCTCTAAAAGTGTCAGTTAGAAATGCACGTGTATAGCTTCAGTCGGCTGAAATACCAAAAATAGTGCATATGTCAGCATCAACACCAGGCCTTTGGACGTTTATTTAAGTTAGCTGATAATTCCCCGTCCGTCAACGAAAGCCAGGCCCACCTGTGTTTTCCTATGAGTCATGTTCCACAAATATGGACCACCAGCGTCTACATGTATGGACCACTGGTCCATACATGTAGACTGTGGTCCATATTGGTAAACACTTTTCGTGTGTTGTTTTATATCATTGTAGGCCCTATATCCAAGTGGGCGGTGTATTTAGTCTCAAAACACTGAACTTCCATGAGTAGGGTCTAATGGCGGGAGTGGAAGAAAAGAGGGTAGAGGTGTTTTTTTCGTCATCTTTCCCATTTAGATCTATTGGTTAATTTTTCTTATGAAATACCTGCTCTAAAATTAAAGATTTTATTGTTATTTCAACAGATCAAGAGGTAATTGGAGTTATGAAGATTTGGAGCGTGCCATGAAGGCATTCAAAAATGGCGACATGGGGCTAAACCAATGTGCCAAGCACTATGGGCTGCCAAAGGCAACATTGAAGCGACATCTTGAAGGCAAAAATAAAACGGCAAATGGATACAAAAAACTAGGCAGAAGCACGATGTTGACATCAGATTTAGAACAGCAGCTGCATGATCTCATTCTTGATTTGGAAGGTATGTTCTTTGGGATGACGAGAAAAGACCTCATGGCCCTGGCGTTCGAGGTTGCGGAAGAAAACGGCCTCGATCATCCGTTCAACCGAGAGAAAAGAAGTGCAGAAAAGGATGGTATTATAGATTTCTGAAACGATTTTCTGACATCAGCCTGCGGCAGCCTGAAGCTACCTCCCTATCCCGTGCCAGTGGCTTCAATAGAGATGCCGTCTCAAGGTACTTCGACCTCCCCAGCTATCCTGCGTTACAACAGGCTGTCCTCAGTTCTCCTGCATCACACCAGGCTGCCCCAAGCTCTCCTCCTGCATCACAACAGGCTGCTCACAGCTCTCCTACGTCACACCAGGCTGCCCCCAGCTCTCCTGCGTTACAATAGGCTGTCCCCAGCTTTCCTGCGTCACACCAGGCTGCCCCAAGCTCTCCTGCGTCACACCAGGCTGCCCCCAGCTCTCCTGCGTCAAACCAAGCGGTTCCAAACTCTCCTTGTATGTTATACCAGGCTCCGTCAAGATCTTTTCCCAAAAATGGCTTATTAACGGCCCCTGCATTCGCCACAAAAGTTATCAACATCTCTCCAGACGGAGACTGTTTCTTCAGAGCAGTTGCCACAAGCATGGACGAGTCGTTACAGTCTGCTGAAAGGAGGGATGGCAAAATTTCAGATCCACTACTACATGTCAAATAAACAACGTTGGTCAACCAAATGAGAAACAACATGACAATCAACACTCTGTCCACAATTCAAACATCTGTATATTACATGAGAGGAGATGCTCTCAATGCTGACATGCCAGGCAACATAAGATTCGGTAGTGTTGAGGATAGAATAACGCACATGGCAATTTCATCATCTCAAGTAGGACTTTTTGAAATAGTTAGAACAGCAGAAACAATCAAGAAACAAATAATCATCACATGTAACAACGCCACGTTGACCATCGGCGAGCAGTATCAAGATGCCGTCCATTTGGCGTACACTTCATTTGGTGACAACACCGGACATTATGATACCATAATAAAGATGCCAGTGCCAACACCAGTGCAAAATGTACGGCGTGTTTTGTCGCCATCCATCCTGAGAAAAAATCCCCGTTCTGCCTTCAACCCCCAGAAAAAGGTCGAAAGAAGAGAGTTCCGAGGTCCTGACACCAACACCCTACAAAACGCTACTGGAGGAGAAGGCAGCGAGCAGAGCGAAAAGGCAGAAGGGTGAACAGTCCGTGAAAAAGAACAGTGTGAATAAGGGAAAGAAGAAGCAGAAAACAGCAAACACTAGTCCTAAAAACGTTACACAGACACAAGACTCGGATCTCAGTGACTGGTACTGCTTCATGTGCAACGAGTGCAGGTTGGAAGACATGATTCAATGCTCCCAATGTAAATCTTGGGCACATGAAGACTGTGCAGGGACGGTTGACGCCACTTTTATGTGTGAGCACTGTTATTAAATGGTTGTCAAGGTCAAAGCAAATTAATGGTCAAATACCAAATCACACTCTTGTGTATGATATGTGAAAAAGACCTTTTTACTATTTCTTTACGTTTTTAATTATTTTTAATGACCGACATTATTAATTTTATGGACAGAACTCATCAGAAAATGTATATATGTTACATGAATATGTGGTCCATATTTGAGGAATGGGTGGTCCATATTGGTTTTAGTGTCCTGTAATATGGACCGGTTGCATTTTTTTAAGAGATTTAAATTATTTCCTTTTTATTTGTTCTGTGTTGTTCAGGATTTGGAATATGGTGCTTTTAGTGGAAATAAAAGCACACAAACAGTTTCATTGTGTTCAGTCTCATAATACTGTTTTTAAGACAGATTGTTAAAAAGTGGTCCATAATGGTGGACTTTCCCCTACGTCGACTCCGTATCTTGTTGATGAGTGAGCAGGCTGCGTGGATAAACGAATCTGAGTTACACCTTATCAGGATTTCAGCATTGGGGCTGAATCAACTACTGATAAAAAAACACTAACATCGATCGGAGTGTAACACAGTGGCTTACACACAGACTATAGTGAGAACAGTGGGTTACACACAGACTAGTGAGAACAGTGGGTTACACACAGACTAGTGAGAACAGTGGCTTACACACAGACTAGTGAGAACAGTGGCTTACACACAGACTAGTGAGAACAGTGGGTTACACACAGACTAGTGAGAACAGTGGCTTACACACAGACTAGTGAGAACAGTGGCTTACACACAGACTATATATAGTGAGAACAGTGGGTTACACACAGACTAGTGAGAACAGTGGGTTACACACAGACTAGTGAGAACAGTGGGTTACACACAGACTATATATAGTGAGAACAGTGGCTTACACACAGACTATATATAGTGAGAACAGTGGGTTACACACAGACTAGTGAGAACAGTGGCTTACACACAGACTAGTGAGAACAGTGGCTTACACAAAGACTAGTGAGAACAGTGGGTTACTGTCACCGCCACGACTCCCCCTGGGCAGACGCCACAAACAAACACCTTACACACGCAGACAACCCAGACAGAATGACAGTTTCCCGCAGACGTGAAGGGGTGAAAACACAACGAATATATATACAACTTTCAAGCTATTTATTCATTCATACCACACACTCATACACATACAACATTTACACATGAAACGAGAAAAATGGTGATGGAACAATCAAAGGATCAATGAGCAATGAAATGGAAAAGTCAGATGAACGGGGGTTGCTGATCAACCACGTCTAACTACCGACTGTGCAACGCCAATGTCCGGGCACAGAGGGGGCAAGTGTTAAGAGGGGGACAAATAAGGAATGAGCCGACCTGATAGCAGGGTGTCCCCGTAGATGCCTCCGAAGGGTAGCTGCCTCCTCGTTGTGGTTGACGCTGGACTGTCGCTGTTAAGTCCGGCGTAGTGGTGTAGTCACTCCCTCCGCCGCCGTGCGCTGACGATGATGATGATGATGGTGACGCTGTAGTTGCGGCGGCCCTGCCGCCGTCGACGCCTCTCAGCCTGACTCCTCCTGTCGGCTACCTTGTAACGCCGAGGCTGGGTCCCGCAACGGACGTCACAATCACGCGGGAAAGATGGGGTGGTGGAATGATGAGGATGTCAACAAACGTGGACATGGACAAACGGGTGGCGATGATGATGTGGGTCCAACGACCGGATGTCGTCGTCGTCGTCGCGCTGAGGAATTCGGTGAACTTCCGAGCGACGAACAAAGACTTTCGATGATGAACCTTCGACGACTTTCGACGACTTTCGACGACTTTCGAACCTGCAACATGCTTGCCGTATTGTTAATGTCAAGTCCACCCGATTCTGTCCCCCTCCCTCCTCACACTCTCCCCCCTTACTACACTAACTAATTCCTGTATCTTGAGGAAGCGCCACTGCTGTTCATTTCACTTCCCTTGACTACTTTCACTGTCTCTAGTAATCCAACACATAATTCAAAAACTAAATGACATTATGAAAGCATGAAATGAACAATGCTGAAAATGAATACATGAAATCATCAACACATTATCCATCTTGAGCAACCGCAACCTCAACAACAGCAACCACTTCCATCCTACCTTCGTCACACTTCACCCCCATTCTCCTCCCTCATTCTCCCTATCTCAGTCGCACCCTTCCTCTCCTCAGTGCAACCATCCTTTCCCCCCAGCCTCACACACAGCTTATCATTCAACACCCCAACAGCCGGCCTTCGATCATAAGCACAGTAAGGAAGATAACACCATCACACTTACCCAACGGCTCGATTGTAAAAGTACCTGTAGCTAGCCACTCTCCACTGCTCGCCTACAAAGTACTCCAAGTAAGGTATCCAAAACGTAGTAGTTCCCGTTAGTGAATTATACCTGACACTAACCTACCACAAATTCGCAACTTAGATATTTGCTCAACTTTTCCTCGAGCTTGCTACCACAATGTAACACCTCCACCTAAGTTTCCTATTTGGAACCAGATATTATTTACGTTAATACCTGTCCCCACCTTACTTCTAGAACATTACCACCTCAGAGAAAACAAGACCGCACCCTTGTTTGTCGCTCTGCCAAACGTGTTCTGACTACAGTGAGTAAACTTCTCCACTGGCTGACCGCCCTTATGCTGTTTAGTCACGATTTCCACGCATACCCATGCATACGATAGCGCGCAGTAACTACCCCAACTCATTAACTCTCCATCCACACTCTCTACTCGGTTTCACCACAGTCTGCCCTGTGACAGTTACACACAGACTAGTGAGAACAGTGGCTTACACACAGACTAGTGAGAACAGTGGGTTACACACAGACTAGTGAGAACAGTGGGTTACACACAGACTAGTGAGAACAATGGGTTACACACAGACTAGTGAGAACAGTGGCTTACACACAGACTAGTGAGAACAGTGGGTTACACACAGACTAGTGAGAACAGTGGCTTACACACAGACTAGTGAGAACAGTGGGTTACACACAGACTAGCATACCTGTCAAGTCTTATGCTTTTGACATAATTCTTACGGAATTTTGGCAATTTTCAAATCTTATGGCATAAGGTGAAGATCTTATGGGTTTTTTTAAAATTGTGGTGAAAAAATAATTTATATTTTATAATATAATATGCTCCCCCGCATCAATGTTGATAAGGAGAGGGTCTTCTCCATGGTCAGGAAGATCCACACTGAGGCCATGCAGGAGCAGTTTGGCCCCTGACACACTGACTGCTTTCTTGCAAGTCAAGCTCAACTCAGATTCTGGTTGTCATGACTTTGCTGTGACTGGCAGCATGATGGAGAAGGCTAGATCTTGTACAACAAAGAGCATTAATAAGTTGTATTCATGTGTGCATAAATGTTTTATTTTACATGGATTGGTTTTCCATCTCAAAAATTAAATAAAGTGCAGTTAGGTATTGAGAAACATGTGTTTTTCTGATTTTGAAACAAGACTGATTGGTTCGTTATGCATGGTGTGTGTGTGTGTGTGTACAGGTTTTTAATTCTTATTCATGTTGAATGTGACAATCCATGCATTTTCACACATTTCTTATGGTATTCTGTTCAAACTTATGGTATGGTAAGTGTTACACTCAGTTTGATGATGGTGTTTTCTATCAGTATCTGATTCAGCCCCGATGCTTGAATTCCTGATAGTTGTGTAACTCAGATTCGTTTATTCACACAGCCCGTCCAAACAGCATACAATTCACAAAGTCGACGTATGAAGTTTTCCACTTTTATTCAGCACACATCAACAACTGCATACAATTTTCAATTCAACTCAACAACTTTCACAGCAACTCTCCAAATCACTATCAACAACTTTACTCTCTCAACAACGACTCGGCACACGATTAAATAACCTCTCTCTTTTCCGGAAAGATTTCGTACATGGTAGAAAATGACGTACTGCCACCAATCGAATAAAAGATCGTCATCACTGACTTACGCCAATACATATTTTTATATCTTCCAGAACGACCTCTTGCTTCTACATGTATCAGGAAATTTCTATCAAGAGTAAACACGCATATCCAGAAGATTCTCAAATAATATCGACTAACGCAAATTATCAACGTTATACAAAGCCTCTCCTAACAACAATGCAAACTCAAATCAAAGGTAAATAAACACCATTATTGAATACTTTGCAAAACGAAACGATTAGATCTGTTGTGCGCGCTTCCGACATACTTTCGTTCACGTTTCAACGTAACATAACCCCCCACTCAAGAAGAAATTTACCCAATTTCTTTCAACAACGTTGAAACGTAATGCACAAACAAAATCCTCAATTGAAACTAATTTAAGACTTTCTGAATACTGTAATTGCGCTCAGCTTATCTACACAGAGTCAATGGTTTTCATCTTCAAATCTTTCCGGATACTGTCAATGTTCACATATCATTTACCCAGTCAACGTTTTTCATTTTCAAGTCTGTCATTACCAATATTCTTAGTTCATCCACACAGTCAATGTTCTTTCATTCGCAAGGAAACGACGCCCTCGTCAGTTGCGGTCGTCATCGGCCCAGGGTCAAAGACGATGATCACGTGGGCTTTCCCCGAATCAGTGCGTCCTCCGTTGTCTCCTTCTCCCATCGGATGTCCGACGCAGTCGACGTTGTCAGCTCCCAGGATGCATTCGCTGGGTCTCACGGTCAGGTTGGCTTCTGCGGGACGGTGGAACAGCTCCCTCAAGGTCTGCAGATGCTCCTTCCAGGTCTGGGTGTGGACTTCATTTTCGACCAAAATCGTAGAGCCTGTGACATCGCTGAAGCTATGGGGAAATTCGCCCATAAGGTCCTTGAGCTCCAACTTTTGACCTTCCGTCAAGCCTAGTCCTAGCTTAACGTCATTGATGCCTTCTTTGCTGTGGAAGTCTCCCAGTTCCAACAGTTCTTCGCTGTCAAAGCTGTCGTCGGTCACAGCTGCTGTGGCTGCGTGCACAGTCTCTGTTGGCCTTTCCACGTACAGCTTAAGGAGATTGGCGTGGTATATCTTGGAATGCTGGCCGACCTTCACCTTGTAGTCGTTGATCCCCACCACGGTCTCCACTTCGTACGGGCCTTTCCACTGCATCAGCAACTTATTGTGATCGGTAGGTAGCAGCACCAGCACTTTGTTGCCAGGTTTGAACTTCCTGCTCACGGCCCTACGATCGTAGTAGTGCTTTCCACAGTCTTGGGACTTCTTCAGGTTTTCTCTGGCTATCTCGAGAGTCTGCTCCAGTTTCTCCCGTAGCTCAAACACGTACTGGTAGCTGTTCTTCACCTCTGGGGTGTCTACTTCTTTCGTCCACAGTTCTTTTAGGATGTGCATCGGCCCTCGGATGGTTCTTCCGTACAGCAGCTCGAACGGAGAAAAGCCGGTGGACTCCTGCGGTACTTCTCTGTAGGCGAAAAGTAAGGCGTTGATGTAGCGATGCCATTGTCTGGGCTGCTCGCTGCACAGTTTCTTCAGGGTGGACTTCAACGTAGCATTGAACTTTTCGACAAGCCCGTTGCACATTGGATGGTAGGGTGTCGTAGTTAAATGCCGGATGCTCAGCAGTCTGTTGACCTCCTTCATGCAGTCAGAGACGAACTGCGTCCCGAGGTCTGTCAGAATTTCTTCAGGCACTCCAAGCCTACTGAACATGTCCACTAGTGCCTCTGCTACAGTTTCAGTGTCAATCTTCTTCAGTGGCACTGCTTCTGGGTACCGAGTCGCATAGTCCACTAAAGTCAGTACCCACCGATGACCTTCTTCACTCGGAGGTCTTATTTCGCCGATTAAGTCTAAGGCCACCCTCTTGAAAGGTCGGTCGATCAAAGGCATCCTCTGCATAGGTACTTTCGGGACCCTTCCTCGAGGTATGGTCTTCTGGCAAATGTCACATGATCGGCAGAAACGGCTGACGTCCGCATGAAGCCCTGGCCAGTAGAACACTGCCTGGATTCTGTCTGACGTCTTTCTGATGCCTAGGTGACCTCCCATGATAGAGTCATGAGCTACTTCCATCACTTGGCGCCTTAGAGGTAACGGTACCAAGACTTGACGTAGTGGTTTCCCTCCGTTGACCCTCGGGTGCTGGAAGATTCGATACAGGATCTTGGCCTTCACCTCAAAATAGACCGTGCCACTGCCCTTGGTCACGTGGTCTTGGCGGTTCCTATACTTGTTTAAAGTGCTATCAGCTTCCTGGAGCTGGATCAGCTTATCTCTGTCCACGATGGCAGCTTTGGAGTTGTCGGCGACCTTCAGTGGCGTAGACGTCTTGTCTCTCTTGGCCTGGGCCCTGGTAGTAACGGCACCGACGATATCTGGTCGGCAGGGCTGAGCCGGAGTAACCACATTGTCCCGTAGCAGCTCTGTAAGGTCTCCATCGGGAAATGGCAATGGATCCTCCTCCACCACTTCGACGTGTTGAGTTGAGGCAGGACTCCACTCTGGATCGGGGTCGTCGGGTCGTCTCGCGCCGTCTATATTCCCGATCATCAAATCATACAGCGGCTTCTTCAGGCAAACCGCTTCGACTTCGCCTATGTAGAAAGGGGTGTTGACATGAATCTTCGCAACTGGCGCTTTCAAACATTTGCTGTCGGCCATAAGTGTCCATTTTGAATCGCCAGTGAACTGTTCTTTAGCGATTAGGTCTTCTCTGACGATGACCCCACTGCAACCAGAGTCTCTTAAAACAGTCACTTCATGATTTCCGACGCGTCCCTTTGAAACAGGCATGTTCTGGACGGTCACAGCTGCGCTGGCGACGACGGGGATGGATTTCCCGTTGGCAAGAAGAAGTTGGCCATCGGTCATGCACTCTTGCACGTCCGCAGGGGTAGCTGTGCGCTCGGTCTCACTCGGAAGAATGACGCTCCCGCCGCACACCTGATGGTCAGATCTACTGGTTTGCCGTTGATTGGAAAACCGCCTCTGCCGGTTGCCCGCCGCTGCGTTGTCCGTACTGCTCCGCTGTCCGCTACTTTTGTTTTGAGGACAATTAGCCGCCCTGTGGTCTGTAGCGTTGCAGGTGAAACAGCCTCTTGAATGCCCTTCCCTGGGAGGAGGCGTGGAGTCCGTCTGTCTCTGGCTCGTCTGGCTCCCTTGGATCTGGTTCCCATGGTTTGCAGTCTTCTGAAAATGTTTCGTCGCGCTGGGTGGCCCCAGGGTTTTCCCATGAGCGATGAGATATCTTTCAGCAGCCTCAGTCACATCTTTAAGCGTCTGCAGCTTTTGTTCTTCTAAGTGGGTCGCTAGGTCCTTGTGACAGGCATTGAGAAATTGTTCCTTCACGATCAGGTCATGGAGACTGTCGTAAGACTTCGTTTCGCCTGATAACTCCACCCACTTGTGTAGATATGACGACAGGCGCTCCACAAACTGCTTTGGCGTCTCGTCTGACTTAGGCCGGCATTCACGGAAGCGTTTACGGTAGCCCTTCTCCGTAAAGTTGTAGCACTGCAATAGGGCCTCTTTCAAGACGTCGTAGTTTTTGGCGTCATCGTTCGACAGTCTGGTGTAAACTTCGAGCGCTTGCCCTGTCAGAAGTGCACTTAGTCGAATCGCCCAGTCTCGAGGTTGCCAATTGGAGCTTTCGGCGAACCTTTCGAATCTCGCCAGATAGCTGTCGATCTGGTCCTTCCCGTCGACGAAAGCTGGCAATTTTGGAGCCGTATGGTCGTTGGTGACTTGTGGCGCATGCTGATTGTTCTGGATACGCGCCAACTCTAGCTGGTACTGACGATCAGCTTCTAGTTGTCTCTCTTCCATCTCTCTTTCTTCTCGGCGTCGCTGCTCTTCTGCTTCTCTTTCTTGACGCCGCTCTTCTCTTTCTTGACGCCGCTCTTCTCTTTCTTCTCGGCGACGCTGCTCTTCTAATTCTCTTTCTTCACGGCGACGCTGCTCTTCTAATTCTCGTTCTTGTATTCTCTCCTGGGATTTGACGTACTCCGTCAGCTGTTTGCCTTTTAGATTTAGTTCAACCCCTTTCTGCCAGAAGTCAGCCATCTTGATGCCTCTGGAAAGTTCCATTCTGGAAAGTTCTTTTCTGGAAAGTTCTTGACTGTAGAGTTCTTTTTTTCTGGAAAGTTCTTGACTGTGCTGTACCTTACTAGACTGTTCTAGAACAGCACGCTTTCTGCAGTAGCGCTGATGCTTGTCACTAGTCGCTTTCGCTGACGCAGGCCCCGCTGTCCTCGTCGTATGCGACGCTGCACCACGCTGGTGTTGATGTACACGCTCCTGTGCTGAAGTAGACGCGACGTCCGCTCGACGCTCGCTGTAATACTGGCGATGTAGCTCCGAGACTGTCCCTCGACGTAGTCTTACGGTAGCCACGTAGTCCCGATCTGTTGTTCGCTCACGAAGCAACTCTTCAGCGACTACACGCCCTTGCAGTCAACCCGAACCTATCGGTGATGTAGTCCCAGTATGTTGGCCCCTCTCGACGCAACTCGTTGGCGGCTACCCTCGATGACTGCCTCTCTCGTAACGTTGACTCGCTTGTTGTAGCAATTGAACCCTTGGCTATGGCGTGAATCGCGGCTTGACCCCCAAAATGTTACACTCAGTTTGATGATGGTGTTTTCTATCAGTATCTGATTCAGCCCCGATGCTTGAATTCCTGATAGTTGTGTAACTCAGATTCGTTTATTCACACAGCCCGTCCAAACAGCATACAATTCACAAAGTCGACGTATGAAGTTTTCCACTTTTATTCAGCACACATCAACAACTGCATACAATTTTCAATTCAACTCAACAACTTTCACAGCAACTCTCCAAATCACTATCAACAACTTTACTCTCTCAACAACGACTCGGCACACGATTAAATAACCTCTCTCTTTTCCGGAAAGATTTCGTACATGGTAGAAAATGACGTACTGCCACCAATCGAATAAAAGATCGTCATCACTGACTTACGCCAATACATATTTTTATATCTTCCAGAACGACCTCTTGCTTCTACATGTATCAGGAAATTTCTATCAAGAGTAAACACGCATATCCAGAAGATTCTCAAATAATATCGACTAACGCAAATTATCAACGTTATACAAAGCCTCTCCTAACAACAATGCAAACTCAAATCAAAGGTAAATAAACACCATTATTGAATACTTTGCAAAACGAAACGATTAGATCTATTGTGCGCGCTTCCGACATACTTTCGTTCACGTTTCAACGTAACAGTAAGCAAAATCTTATGGTAAGAGTCCACAAGAGCTTGACAGGTATGGACTAGTGAGAACAATGGCTTACACACGGACTAGTGAGAACAGTGAACAAGTCAAAAACTTTTTAATTCTATAATACCTCTTAGGGCACGTAGACACGATTTAAAAAATGAATACAAGTGAAACGTACACAAATAATGGAACATACAAAATGTAATATCAATCGTGTACATATATTACAACAAGTGAGAACAGTGGGTTAATCAGAGGAAAACCTTAACCCTGGGTCAGTCTCAGCCACGCACAGTGTAAAGGAGCATGTCCCAGCTGTACACTGCGGAGAGACTCGCTGCGCTGATGTGTGATGACTGATCGATGTAAGCCTGTAGTCTCAGCTAGACAGTGTGCGAAGGGTTAGCTATACTGTAGTCGCTGTCAGTGGGAAAATCCGGTTCACATGGATTCGGTAAAGACCTCACGTGACGTGTAACGTATGACCTAGTTTGTTAAGAAACGAATGTGTTAGCAAAACTTGTTATCAGTATACAGATGCCCGGCTAGCTCAGTCGGTAGAGCATGGGACTCTTAATCCCAGGGTCGTGGGTTCGAGCCCCACGTTGGGCGATTTCTTTTTTTTTTTTAAATCATGCGTGTGCGGTTATTTTTATTACATTTAAAAAAAAATTATAATCGTTTCATTGTGTTCACTGGCCAGCTTTATTTGGTCAATAAAGTATTCTGTACATTTTTAGGTATTATTTATTTTGTACAGTGTTCGGTATTCTGTGTATTTTTTGGTATTCTGTATTCTGAACAGTTTTCGATATTCTGTACAGTTTTCGGTATTATTTATTCTTTTTTTAAAATTTATGTAATCGTTCTTATATAGCGCTTTTCCAGCTCAAGAGCTGCTCAGGCTATAGGCTATTCTGAAAGGTTTTCAGTATTCTGCTCAGGCTATAGGCTATTCTGAAAGGTTTTCAGTATTCTGCTCAGGCTATAGGCTATTCTGAAAGGTTTTCAGTATTCTGCTCAGGCTATAGGCTATTCGGAAAGGTTTTCGGTATTCTGCTCAGGCTATAGGCTATTCTGAAAGATTTTCGGTATTCTGCTCAGGCTACAGGCTATTCTGAAAGGTTTTCAGTATTCTGCTCAGGCTATAGGCTATTCTGAAAGGTTTTCAGTATTCTGCTCAAGGCTATATTGTGAAAGGTTTTCAGTATTCTGCTCAAGGCTATATTCTGAAAGGTTTTCACTATTCTGCTCAAGGCTATATTCTGAAAGGTTTTCAGTATTCTGCTCAAGGGTATATTCTGAAAAGTTTTCACTATTCTGCTCAAGGCTATATTGTGAAAGGTTTTTAGTATTCTGCTCAAGGCTATATTGTGAAAGGTTTTCAGTATTCTGCTCAAGGCTATATTCTGAAAGGTTTTCACTATTCTGCTCAAGGCTATATTCTGAAAGGTTTTCAGTATTCTGCTCAAGGGTATATTCTGAAAAGTTTTCACTATTCTGCTCAAGGCTTTATTGTGAAAGGTTTTCAGTATTCTGCTCAAGGCTATATTGTGAAAGGTTTTTAGTATTCTGCTCAAGGCTATATTGTAAAAGGTTTTCAGTATTCTGCTGAGGCTATTGGCTATTCTGAAAGGCTTTTAGTATTCTGCTCAAGGCTATATTCTGAAAGGTTTTCAGTATTCTGCTCAGGCTATAGGCTATTCTGAAAGCTTTTCAGTATTCTGCATTCCTTAAAGTGTAAATAAGTCTATCGATCCAAATCCATAAGATAAACCAAATATATAATAGCAACCATCATCTCCATTACTATCACCGCCTTATTTTGAAGTCCAACGGCATTTAGGGATTTTTGTTGTAGCATGTTTACTTATTTACAGGTTTATTCATCCAACCTTCTCAGCCGCGAAATGTATTATTTGTTATGTTCGCTGTTTATGTATTGCAGTGAGCATGCCTACTTTGAGTTTTCGATGCTTTTTGTTGACTTTAAAGATCCTGAAGCTCATGTCCTAGGCGGGGTACACAAATACAGCCAGCAAGCACTGGGTCCTTTCTCCCCTATAGCCGGTGGCAGGATTGTGCTCGGCTGTCTGGGCGTCAAACAAGCAGCTAGAGGGCACTCGAGTAGGCGTGGGTTAGATCTTGTATCGGCCAGCTTCCTTCAGCAGCTCTTGGTTTAGGAAAATCGCTATATAAGAGTGTTAAAACAAATAAGTAAATACTGCCGGAGGGTTTAAACGCTGTTGGGCTCCTAATGTTATTTTCCTTCCTCCTCCCCACCTGTTTTTCTTGTGGTCCTGATTCGGCCCTTTGCAGTCCGCTGGACCCTATAAACAATGAATAACTAACTAACCTTTTTTTCTTGCTGCGATGTGTATGCAAAGTGTGTAATGAGTATACCAAATGGCTTTTCAATACAAGTTTTATATAGTATAATAATGTCACAACAAACGAATTTTGAAATTATGTGGTACTTCCAAATAAAATAAAACGTATTAGCTTGTAAGGCCTCATCCATCAGACGCCATGACAAGGCAATGATGTCATATGTGTTGCGTCATCTAACTGTGACGGTGGGTCTATTGTTATTGGGCTCTGCACAATGGAATGCTAATACCCACTCATCTTTGTCTGCGGAGATCGGCTAGTGTAATCATCCTATGACTAATCTTAATACATTTATTTGTTTGGCCCGGTCTGTGGTAGGATAGGGTTATAGAGATAGGGAGGAACGTGTAAAAGATTCACTGACACACTAGCTCTCGCACGGCTATGAAAAATAGGTAGTCCAGCCACTTGTTAACAACAAATTCACACACATTTATTTTCTCTACTCTAAACATAATTCTCTAAACACTAAACTACCTTAAATGTCCAAAACGTAATACAGCTAGGATGAACGTAACAGTCTAAATTCACTTGGAGTAGTTCACTCCTTGATGGGTCTATGCTGCTCTTATCATTGGGCTATTTGTTCTGGTTGGCCTAATGTTCGTTTTCAGGAGAGTGGACTACCGCACAGTCCTTCTAGATCAGTGTTAGTGCATTTCTTCATGAGCACTTAGCTGATTCGTTGAGGTGTGATGATGGTGTCTCCTCCTTGGTTGTTGACTATTGGGCTATCGGAGCTCAGTGCTCGATGTTTCCCTGCAGGCCGAATGTCAGGGTTGACTCTCAGTGGTCTATCTCCTGCATCGGACCAACAAGCCTGCTCGTCTGCAAAACATAAGACGAGTTCCTGCAACGCCTTGTTTACTAAGGGTGTGCAGAGCGTCTCACTGATGGCAGAAACAGCCCTCAGTGATCACGTCCACTTATACACACAATAGATGAACAATCTTCTACGTCCGTGGTCCACTGGAATCTCTAACATAATTCCTATACATATACATATCATGGCTCACATAAACACCAGGAGAAGTAATTAATAATATACACACTCTCCGGTACAGCCACTGGTCTGCAATAATACGCATAGGAGAAACAACAGTTGGACAGTAGGGGATACCTCATGGTTTTGAAAATAGGTCGCGGGTCAGCCACGTGGTCAAGCAAAGTTTGACCAACATTCACAATTATAAAATATGGCAAGACTTCACAAGCATAATCCAACAATATTATCAATAAATCGCAATGAAACAAAAGATTGATCATTTACCTTTTTGACAATGTCAGGGTCTGGCTATACTGCAATGAATTGAATTCACCCTCACCTGCTTAGTCTTCTTGAGAGAGATCTTTCAATGGGTGCGTCCTTCCCGTGGGAGCGTTAGACAAAGACTCACTTCCTTAACCATGTGGTCACTAAAGCCCGCAAAATCGTGAGATATCCTTAGCGCCCTCTCGCGGAGGTGGGGATATAGGTCAGCTGAATGAGGTCATTGCCTACCTTAGCGAGAGTTAGCCTATCCATGCTTAGCACAAAACCTTACTTCTGTCGTCTTCTAGGCATCGACAAATTACAAGGCTACAGCAGGATGAACTATTTGAGGCGTGAAGCCTTAGTGCTGGGTCTAACTAGCCTCTCGTGACACTAACACTGACGTAGATGATAATTTTGTTTCATTTACTTGATGTTGCTTCTTTGTGATTTTTAATATTGTCCTTTAGTTGACTTTACTCTTCCTTCTTGTTATTATAATAATAATAATAATAATAATAATAATAATAATAATAATAATAATAATAATAATAATAATTATTATTATTATTATTATTATTATAAGTAGTAGTAGTAGTAGTTATTGTTGTAGTAGTGGTAGTAGTGGTAGTAGTAGTTGTAATAATAGTATAACAAATAACCCATATTGAAGCATTTATATCACCCAGGTAGTTAAACCTTTAAACCCAAGAATGAATAGTATTATATAATTAAAACAACAGTATTATATAGTGTTATATAATATAGGATATTCAGCGTTTGAAATTGCATATTGGAGACTTTAGCTCTGATTACAAAATGTCATTTCAGTAATGAAAACGGTAAGCAACATTTTCAATTAAATAATGACGATGTTGGCCTTTTTATTGTTATTTCATTGAAATTATTCATAATTAAAATTAAAATACCGGAATTAAGTAATGAAAATATCATTAATTTTTTCCCCTTTTATTCTTCATTACAAATACATTTTGAGGTTGATACGTTTCTTAATGGTGTTAGACTTTGACTTGAGAGCGGAATTTACCTTTAGAACGAGTGAGAACATTCCCACCTGAGCGACCTTTAGAACGAGTGAGAACATTCCCACCTGAGCGACCACCTGAACGACCCGTGGCCTATTATGGTCTTAGTGCAGGATAATAATGACAACGCTAAGCATATCCAGTAGCGGAGAATAGAGCTATGACAGGAATGCAAAAACTTTCACAGTACACCCTTCAGAATGAAAATTAATTTCTAGTTGTCAATGGCCGCTTTATCATAACTGTTCTTGAGTTACCTCAACCACACCATTGTTCTATAAGTATTACTATTAGTTCTCGAGCTTCGAGCTCAGCTCGGGAACTATTGTGTTTGGTTTTGTCCGTCAGTTCGGCCACCGTTTTGCGAAAAATGAGCTTTTACCTTATGTCACAGAAATCAAAGTAAACATTGGTTTTTATTTTTCGGTTGTGTGTCATTGGTTTGGTTATTTGGTTTGGACAAGGATGTTACGTATGTGTGTGCCTATTCGCCGCCTGAGGGTTCAAGATCTTACTCCGCTGTAGAAAATGAGGGTGATGAGATTAAAATTTTGGAAAACTGTCTATTAGATTCGTCTCTTTTACATTATGACTATTTTGTCCTCATCTCTGGTGATTTAAACAGTCGCATTTCCAATAGTTAACAGACTGTAAGCCCTGACTCGGATTCTATTGATCCTTTGAGTGGTGATGTTGATATCCTTAGTACTATGTGGTTTTATTATCAATAAACGTTTGCAAACATGGGCAGAAGAAAATAACTTAACTGGTGAATGTCAAGCAGGATCTAATTAAACGTGGCTATTCAACAATTGATAATCTTTTTAAACTTCTGTCTTGTGTTCAAAAACAGTTTATTAAAAATCGTAAGTTGTATGAGGCATTCACTGATTAAAAAAATGTTTTGATTCTTTTAATAGAAATCTGCTGTGGCCTATTTTATTTAAAAATGGAATTAAAGGTAAACTTTTCCGCTGTGTGAACGGCATGCGTGCTAGTGTGAACATTCGTGACAGATGTGGTGCTAAGTTAACTCACCCTATTTCCTGTTCTCTCGCTGTGAAACAAATGGATATATGTAGTCCAATTTTGTTCTCACTCTTTATTAACAATCTTTCTGTTTAAGTTATTAAGAACGGACGTCATGGTGTTGCATTATCACTGGATGCTTTCGAAATATTCGTGCTATTACTTGCTGATAATATTGTATTGTCAAAAACCATTACTGGTCTTCAAAATCAATGAAGTAATTTACTGTGACGACACGAGTTTCAGAGTAACAGGGAGAGCTATATTTTGCACGGAGTTGCACTTCTCTGTTATGTAGTGTACATAGAATAGCTTGACCGGTTTCCTTATTGCGTATGAAAGAGTGCAGTAATCGTAAAGTCCGTGCGTAACGTAGAAGACAGGGGTAGGCCAAATACAGAACAGGGCTATGCATAATAGAAATATGTATACTGAGGAGAGCTCGACTGTTTGCTTGTGGCCGGGTGCATTTGGTTGGGCAGAGTGGTTTGAAGTGCTTTGCGAAGAGGTCAATTCTAGCCAGGCAGCGACCCTGTGACAGAGTGTCATAGTAGAATAGGTTTCTGTGTGGAAGGGTGTGATATTGTAGATACAAGCCACCCAAGGTCTTACGCCCTCGTAGGGGTAAGGATGCCTAGAGTTGGAAGGAGGAGGAATATAACTGCCATTTATAAGTGAATGTAGGGTTTTTTCCTAAGGTGTGTGTGGTTCTCCATTGAACACCCCCCGAGACTCAGTTTCTGTGACAGAATTGAGGTGACCTCATCCTCGTTTATAAGTGTTATTTTGAAGTGAGAATAACCAGCAATAGCCAGACACAAAGTAACTCTCAAAGACTAACCATTTGTATTGTGACGGTGTTGTGTTGTGTTGTACTGTGTTGGAGAAGAAGGTGGGTGTGTCACAAGTCGAGGCCGAGACGGTGAGTAAACCCTGTAATCCAATTTCTTAGTGGCGCACTCCGAGACTGCGTACGCGTTTGAATGGTGTTGAATGTGGGGGAAGGGGATGTATTTTTGATGCATAATGATTTTATATGATTTTCTTATTATGTATATGATAGAGAAATGTCGTTGCTGCTGTTGTTGTAAAAGTGGGTCAACGGTGACGATGGGGAATGCATGCTAAAGAGGGAGAGTGAGAGAGAGAGGGTGTATGTATGGAGAGAGGGATAATTGTAATATACTAGAGAGGTATGAAGGAAATGATGATTATGAAGAAAGCATGTTTACAGTATAGTACGTCAAGACAGTATGGATGAAGGGAGATAATCGAGATGTGTTATAACAGTTGGGAAAATAATGAAGGTGGAGGGAGATGGAATGTATCAGGACTGTGTGATGAAGTGTGGTTGCAATAATTATGTATATTTATATAAATGTCTGTGTTTATAGAAGATATGAATTATTGAGCATCAAAGGTTGATTTATATTATTGAAATGTATGCATAGCATCTTGTATTGTTGTCATTGTGGCATAAACAGGTCAAGATGGCGGACGGAGGACGGCGTGTTATATTATATAGTGTTTATGTTTTGTAGGCAGACTGTTAAGACTGTGTATCTGCTTACAGGTTTGGGCTGATTGATGATGATGTTGATGTACCTGATGTTCTGATGTTCTGATGTTGTACCTGTTATCATCCGTGTTGCGCTGACTAATCCCTAGTCAGTATAGCTGTATTCCGCCACACCGACAACTTACGCAGTCGTGGTTCTGAGTGTGACCTTGCCTCTACAGCAGGAGTGTGGTGGTAGACTCTGCCACTGCAGCTTGTTTTGCCTCCGTATCGTTGCATTACCTTATTACAGGAATTCCACACACCACATTCACGCACACACAGACTTGCACAGCGCCACACCTACAAACATATTTCATTTAGTTGTAGAGAATCATCCACTATATTGTGAAGTGACTGTTTAGCTCTCTCTGAGCTACTTGACAAAACATTTGAACAGTGCTTCAGTTCTACAGTTTCACCTGGACAATAGTTCGAAGATTAAAGATTCATAGCACCATCATTTCTTATTTGAAGATTTATATTTTGAATTGATTTACTGATTGTGATTTTGTTGTATACATTTTGTAAAGAAACTGTTGCTGTTTAGTTCTATTTGGGGTTAAACAAAGGGAGGTAATCGTTATTTAATTTTGGGACGGGGGTCTTGATAGGGGTGGAGGGTGGTTAGTTTCCCATTTGTCCTGTGCGTGTATGTCAAATTGTTGAATAAAAGAGTGTGATTGTATTCTGGCACTTTGTGTTAATTTATTTCGTTTGAGTTTTTATTCCTTTCACTCGCTTTATGTGCTGAACGTCACGGAACCCGCTCGGGTGACGTGACATTTACTAAGAACTGTGACACATTTAGACTTGAAGGTTAATATTTAAAAAAAATTATATTGTTGTTTTTAGAAAAAGGGGTTATCTGTCTTCAGGATACTTTTTAAAAAAATTGCTAGTTAGTTAGTTATTCATTGCTTACAGGGTCCAGCGGACTGCAAAGAGCCGAATCAGGACCACAAAATCAGGACCACAACTTGGTTGAAAGAGGACTCACTCCTGATCCGTATAAAAGATCTGTCGAAACAACCCTAGTGGTAACACTGAAGGCACTCCACCAGCCGGTCACTGTACAATAAAGGCATCCAAAGCAGGGGACACCGAGGCTATACTCTGATTTAACGAACCCCTTTTACAAAAACAAAATAGAATATGAACATCATTATAAAATATCAACAAAACACATACTTATAAAATGCCTACATTGCTAAATAATAATATAATAGAAAGCCCTAGTGACCATTTGGCAGAAGCTGGCTCAACAGATCTCATACACAAATTAGGAGATTTGCACGAGTTTTCAAGAAAAAAGGTAGGTGACTGGTCTAGCGAAGAAGATAGTATAGTAGATTGATAGAACAGAGTAAGAAAGAGAAAGAAAGAGATTACTCTTATATAGCGCACTTGCAAGCTCAGAGAGCTTCTCAAAGCGCTGGCCACTACTTTCCGCCAAACACAAAATAGTTTGATGAAGTCAGAATTCGAACCCACGTTGCCCGAGACGCGCGTACACAAGTCGAGCGCTCTGACGACTGAGCTATAGGAATGGGAAAGAACAAAGGAGAAAGACAGCGACAGTGGGAATTTAAAGCGCTAAATTTCCAGAAAGTGGGGATATTATGCTGTTATGCCGGCTGTTAACGCATGTAAGTATTTAGTTTTTTTTTGTTTTTTTTATTTTTATTTTTTTACTGAGCTTACTTTTTCTGCTGCATGCAGAGTGTTACGTTGAAACGCGAACGAAAGTATGTCGGAAGCGCGCACGATAGATCTCATCGTTTCGTTTTGCAAAGTATTCAATAATGGAGTTTATTTACCTTTGATTTGAGTTTGCATTGTTGTTAGGAGAGGCTTTGTATAACGTGGATAATTTTCGTTGGTCGATATTGTTAGAGAATACTCTGGATCTCCTTGTTTACTATCGATCGAAGTTTCGGGATGATTGTCGAAGTAAGAGAAGGTTCGGGGTATGTGTGGAGAGATGAATGACGTAAGTCAGTGATGACGATTTTTTATTCGATTGGTGGCAGTGCGTCATTTCTACTGTATTCGAAATCTTTCCGGAAGAGAGAGAGATTATAAAAATTGTGTGCCGCACTGTTGTTGAGAGAGATTGTTGTTGATAGTGAAGCTGGATAGTTGCTGTGAAAGTTGTTGAGTTGAGTTGAGAATTGTATGCAGTTGTTGATGTGTGCTGAATAAAAGTGGAAAACTTCATACGTCGACTTTGTGACTTGTATGCTGATTGAGCGGGCTGCGTGAATAAACGAATCTGAGTTACACAACTATCAGGAATTCAAGCATCGGGGCTGAATCAGATACTGATAAAGAAAACACCAACATCAAACTGAGTGTAACATTTTGGGGGTCAAGCCGCGATTCACGCCATAGCCAAGGGTTCAACTGCTACAACAAGCGAGTCAACGTTACGAGAGGCAGTCATCGAGGGTAGCCGCCAACGAGTTGCGTCGAGAGGGGCCAACATACTGGGACTACATCACCGATAGGTTCGGGTTGACTGCAAGGGCGTGTAGTCGCTGAAGAGTTGCTTCGTGAGCGAACAACAGATCAGGACTACGTGGCTGCCGCAGGACTACGTCGAGGGACAGTCTCGGAGCTACATCGCCAGTATTAGAGAGAGCGACGAGCGGACGTCGCGTCTACTTCAGCACAGGAGCGTATACATCAACACCAGCGTGGTGCAGCGTCGCATACGACGAGGACAGCGGGGCCTGCGTCAGCGAAGGCGACTAGTGGCAAGCATCAGCGCTACTGCAGAAAGCGTGCTGTTCTAGAACAGTCTGGAAAGGTACAGCACAGTCAAGAACTTTCCAGAAAAAAAGAACTCTACAGTCAAGAACTTTCCAGAAAAGAACTTTCCAGAAAAGAACTTTCCAGAAGCATCAAGATGGCTGACTTCTGGCAGAGAGGGGTTGAACTAAATCTAAAAGGCAAACAGCTGACGGAGTACGTCAAGTCTCAAGAGAGAATATGGCGCGAAGAAAGAGAAAGAGAATTAGAAGAGAAGCGTCTAGAAAAGGAAGAGCAGCGTCGCCGCGAAGAACGAGAATTAGAAGAGAAGCGTCTAGAAAAAGAAGAGCAGCGACGCCGAGAAGAAAGAGAAGAGCGGCGTCAAGAAAGAGAAGAGCAGCGGCAAGAAAGAGAAGCTGAGCGTCAGCACCAAATAGAGTTGGCGCGTATCCAAAACAATCAGCATGCGCCACAAGTCACCAACGACCATACGGCTCCAAAATTGCCAGCTTTCGTCGACGGGAAGGACCAGATTGACAGTTATCTGGCGAGATTCGAAAGGTTCGCTGAAAGCTCTAACTGGCAACCTCAAGACTGGGCAATTCGACTGAGTGCACTTCTGACAGGGCAAGCGCTCGAAGTTTACACCAGACTGTCGAACGATGACGCCAAAAACTATGACGTCTTGAAAGAGGCCCTACTGCAGTGCTACAACTTTACAGAGAAGGGCTACCGTAAACGCTTCCGTGAATGCCGGCCTAAGTCAGACGAGACGCCAAAGCAGTTTGTGGAGCGCCTGTCGTCATATCTACACAAGTGGGTGGAGTTATCAGGCGAAAGGAAGTCTTACGACAGTCTCCATGACCTGATCGTGAAGGAACAATTTCTCAATGCCTGTCACAAGGACCTAGCGACCCACTTAGAAGAACAAAAGCTGCAGACGCTTAAAGATGTGACTGAGGCTGCTGAAAGATATCTTATCGCTCATGGGAAAACCCTGGGGCCACCCAGCGCGACGAAACATTTTCAGAAGACTGCAAACCATGGGAACCAGATCCAAGGGAGCCAGACGAGCCAGAGACAGACGGACTCCACGCCTCCTCCCAGGGAAGGGCATTCAAGAGGCTGTTTCACCTGCAACGCTACAGACCACAGGGCGGCTAATTGTCCTCAAAACAAAAGTAGCGGACAGCGGAGCAGTACGGACAATGCAGCGGCGGGCAACCGGCAGAGGCGGGTCTCCAATCAACGGCAAACCAGTAGATCTGACCATCAAGTGTGCGGCGGGAGCGTCATTCTTCCGAGTGAGACCAAGCGCACAGCTACTCCTGCGGATGTGCAAGAGTGCATGACCGATGGCCAACTTCTCCTTGCCAACGGAAAATCCATCCCCGTCGTCGCCAGCGCAGCTGTGACCGTCCAGAACATGCCTGTTTCAAAGGGACGCGTCGGAAATCATGAAGTGACTGTCTTAAGAGACTCTGGCTGCAGTGGGGTCATCGTCAGAGAAGACCTAATCGCTAAAGAACAATTCACCGGCGATTCTAAATGGACACTTATGGCCGACAGCAAATGTGTGAAAGCGCCAGTTGCAAAAATTCAAGTCAGCACACCTTTCGACATAGGCGAAGTCGAAGCGGTTTGCCTGAAGAAGCCGCTGTATGATTTGATGATCGGGAATATCGACGGCGCGAGACGACCCGACGACCCCGATCCAGAGTGGAGTCCTGCCTCAAATCAACACGTCGAAGTTGTGGAGGAGGATCCATTGCCATTTCCCGATGGAGACCTTACAGAGCTGCTACGGGATAATGTGGTTACTCCGGCTCAGCCCTGCCGACCAGAGATCGTCGGTGCTGTTACTACCAGGGCCCAGGCCAAGAGAGACAAGACGTCTACGCCACTGAAGGTCGCCGACAACTCTAAAGCTGCCATCGTGGACAGAGATAAGCTGAT
The DNA here is from genome assembly GCA_036898135.1 of Oncomelania hupensis. Classification (NCBI taxonomy): domain Eukaryota; kingdom Metazoa; phylum Mollusca; class Gastropoda; order Littorinimorpha; family Pomatiopsidae; genus Oncomelania; species Oncomelania hupensis. The sequence continues at coordinate 21,942 of CM072515.1, read as the reverse complement.
TCAGCTCCAGGAAGCTGATAGCACTTTAAACAAGTACAGGAACCGCCAAGATCACGTGACCAAACGCAGTGGCACGGTCTATTTTGAGGTGAAGGCCAAGATCCTGTACCGAATCTTCCAGCACCCGAGGGTCAACGGAGGGAAACCACTACGTCAAGTCTTGGTACCGTTACCTCTAAGGCGCCAAGTGATGGAAGTAGCTCATGACTCTATCATGGGAGGTTCCCTAGGCATCAGGAAGACGTCAGACAGAATCCAGGCGGTGTTCTACTGGCCAGGGCTTCATGCGGACGTCAGCCGTTTCTGCCGATCATGTGACATTTGCCAGAAGACCATACCTCGAGGAAGGGTCCCGAAAGTGCCTATGCAGAAGATGCCTCTGATCGACCGACCTTTCAAGAGGGTGGCCTTAGACTTAATCGGCGAAATAAGACCTCCGAGTGAAGAAGGTCATCGATGGGTACTGACTTTAGTAGACTATGCGACTCGGTACCCAGAAGCAGTGCCACTGAAGAAGATTGACACTGAAACTGTAGCAGAGGCACTGGTAGACATGTTCAGTAGACTTGGAGTGCCCGAAGAAATTCTGACAGACCTCGGGACGCAGTTCGTCTCTGACTGCATGAAGGAGGTCAACAGATTGCTGAGCATCCGGCATTTAACTACGACACCCTACCATCCAATGTGCAACGGGCTCGTCGAAAAGTTCAATGCTACGCTGAAGTCCACCCTGAAGAAACTGTGCAGCGAGCAGCCCAGACAATGGCATCGCTATATCAACGCCTTACTTTTCGCCTACAGAGAAGTGCCGCAGGAGTCCACCGGCTTTTCTCCGTTCGAGCTGCTGTACGGAAGAACCATCCGAGGGCCGATGCACATCCTGAAAGAACTGTGGACGAAGGAAGTGGACACCCCAGAGGTGAAGAACAGTTAGCAGTACGTGTTTGAGCTACGGGAGAAGCTGGAGCAGACTCTCGAGATAGCCAGAGAAAACCTGAAGAAGTCCCAGGACTGTGGAAAGCACTACTATGACCGTAGGGCAGTGAACAGGAAGTTTAAACCTGGCAACAAAGTGCTGGTGCTGCTACCCACTGATCACAATAAGTTGCTGATGCAGTGGAAAGGCCCGTACGAAGTGGAGACCGTGGTGGGGATCAACGACTACAAGGTGAAGGTCGGCCAGCATTCCAAGATATACCACGCCAACCTCCTTAAGCTGTACGTGGAAAGGCCATCAGAGACTGTACACGCAGCCACAGCAGCTGTGACCGACGACAGCTTTGACAGCGAAGAACTGTTGGAACTGGGAGACTTCCACAGCAAAGAAGGCATCGATGATGTTAAGCTAGGACCGAGCTTGACGGAAGGTCAAACGTTGGAGCTCGAGGACCTTATGGGCGAGTTTCCCCCTAACTTCAATGATGTCCCAGGCTCTACGACTTTGGTCGAACATGAAGTCCACACCCAGACCTGGAAGGAGCATCTGCAGACCATGAGGGAGCTGTTCCACCGTCCCGCAGAAGCCAACCTGACCGTGAGACCCAGCGAATGCATTCTGGGAGCTGACAACGTCGACTGCGTCGGACATCCGATGGAAGAAGGAGACAACGGAGGACGCACTGATTCCGGGGAAGCCCACGTGATCATCGTCTTTGACCCTGGGCCGATGACGACCGCAACTGACGAGGGCGTCGATTCCTTGCGAACGAAAGAACATTGACTGTGTGGACGAACTAAGAATATTGGTAATGACAGACTTGAAAATGAAAAACGTTGACTGGGTAAATGATCTGTGAACATTGACAGTATCCAGAAAGACTTGCAGATGAGAAACTTTGACTCTGTGTGAATGAACTGTGAACATTGACATTATCCAGGCAGATTTGAAGATGAAAACCATTGACTCTGTGTAGATAAGCTGAGTGCAATTACAGTATTCAGAAAGTCTTAAATTAGTTTCAATTGAGGACTTTGTTTGTGCATTACGTTTCAACGTTGTTGAAAGAAATTGGGTAAATTTCTTCTTGAGTGGGGGGTTATGTTACGTTGAAACGCGAACGAAAGTATGTCGGAAGCGCGCACGATAGATCTAATTGTTTCGTTTTGCAAAGTATTCAATAATGGAGTTTATTTACCTTTGATTTGAGTTTGCATTGTTGTTAGGAGAGGCTTTGTATAACGTGGATAATTTTCGTTGGTCGATATTGTTAGAGAATACTCTGGATCTCCTTGTTTACTATCGATCGAAGTTTCGGGATGATTGTCGAAGTAAGAGAAGGTTCGGGGTATGTGTGGAGAGATGAATGACGTAAGTCAGTGATGACGATCTTTTATTCGATTGGTGGCAGTGCGTCATTTCTACTGTATTCGAAATCTTTCCGGAAGAGAGAGAGATTATAAAATTGTGTGCCGCACTGTTGTTGGAGAGAGATTGTTGTTGATAGTGAAGCTGGATAGTTGCTGTGAAAGTTGTTGAGTTGAGTTGAGAATTGTATGCAGTTGTTGATGTATGCTGAATAAAAGTGGAAAACTTCATACGTCGACTTTGTGACTTGTATGCTGATTGAGCGGGCTGCGTGAATAAACGAATCTAAGTTACACAACTATCAGGAATTCAAGCATCGGGGCTGAATCAGATACTGATAGGAAACACCAACATCAAACGGAGTGTAACACAGTGACTTGTCTAGGAAAGCGCAGAAAGCTCTTTTGTATATTATTCACAAACTACGATTTTTCAATAATCATTCATTAGATCTCTTTTAAAAACTTTTTGTCTGTGAAGTACAGCCAATTATGCAATATGGATCCGAACTATGTGGGTTTGAAGCAGCTGCACAGACTTGTGAAAAAGTCCAGTTTTGAACGTAAATTTGCGCACCCCTAATGATTGTATTTATACGGAATTAAACAGATATCCCATAAATATAAATTCTATTGTTAATTGTCTTCGCTACTTCAAATTGATTCAAATGTCAAATGAAAGAAGACTAAAGAAAGCTTGTTTAAAGATTTGGACGCAAGAGGAAAGAAAACGTGGATTACAAGCAAAAGAACCTGCCTATTTCAGAATGGTTTTGGTTATGTTTGGCAAGAACAGGGTGTTGGATTTATAAAAGCTTTTTTGCGTGCCTTTAAGCATCGTTTAATCGACTGCAAATGGCAAAATGTATTCGGTCATATAAATGAAAGTGATAGATTCTCTCTACTTACAGATTGTTTTGTAACTCTCTTGATAACACACCCACATGTTTCTTTGAATGTTGAGCATCACCTAATGTATATCTTGACAAAATTTAGCTTTGCTGTCTTCTGACCTGAAACTGCATTTTTATAGTTATAGCGTTCGCGAGATTCGGTTTGCCCTTTATGTAAAAACGGTGTGGAAAATGATTTTTTCTTTTGGCTGTTCACTTTATGAAACGCTAAGTTTCAAGTTTATTGCTAAAACATATTACAGGATGCTATGTACTCAACTCTAATTGTTATTGTGTGCTAACAACGCAACCACTGTTAAAATGTGTATGTATATTTGAACAATGCTTTCCAAATCCAGAGACATAGTACTCTCATAGATGAAGTCAATATAATTTTTGCTGTTTGATGTAAACTTTGGATTGTCATTGTAATGGTTCACATATTCCTTCCAAATCAATTTGTCTGTCTGTCGGTCTGTCTGTCTCCATCTCACACACACACAAACACACACGCGCACATGCACACATCTCAACACTTTGCTTAGTCTCTCCTCACATTTACCCATATTACCTTCCCCCTCCCATTACACTCCCTTGACATTACCCCTCCCATTACCCTCCCTTGATATTGCCCCTCCCATGATATTACCCCTCCCATTACTCTCCCTTGATATTACCCCTCCCATTACCCTCCCTTGATATTGCCCCTCCCATTACCCTCCCTTGATATTACCCTCCCATTACCCTCCCTTGATATTGCCCCTCCCATTATCCTCCCTTGATATTACCCCTCCAAGCTGGTGCCAGATTTCCCGAGGGCTTAATACTCCACAATGGATCTCTGTGTTGGCGAGAATAAAAAGGATTAGGAGACTTTGTGAGATTTCCAAATTTGCCACAAAAAAAGAGGTTTTGTGCTCTTTGACCCTGGAGCTGCCGGGCATGACGAAATGAAAAAAACTCAACATTGAACCTCAGTGCCAGGGGACAATCGACGAATAAGACTGTTGATATAAGTCGATTAGTGCATTTGTTGAGAAATTTTCTCTTTCCACGCGCATTCCTAAGTAATCTCTCACACTTACTTCTCTTTCCACGCTCATTCCCAAGTAATCTCTCACACTTACTTCTCTTTCCACGCTCATTCCCAAGTAATTTCTCACACTTACTTCTCTTTCTTCCCCTCCCACGCCCCATATTTCCCCGCTCATCCCTAGTTAACATCACACACTGATCTACCGTGGTCCTGATTCGGTTCTTTGCAGTCCGCTGGACCTTATAAACAACGACTTATAAACACTGACCTGCCTCTCTCCATCTCATCCCTAGTTAACCTTGTACACTGACCTACCTCTCTCCTTCTTATCCCTTGTTAGGGTCTCACACTGACCTACCTCTCTCCATCTTATACCTAGTTAACCTTGTACACTGACCTACCTCTCTCCTTCTTATCCCTAGTTAACATTGTACACTGACCTACCTCTCTCCTTCTTATCCATAGTTAAGTTCTCACACTGACCAGCCTCTCTCCCTTATCCCTAGTTAACCTTGTACACTGATCTACCTCTCTCCTTCTTATCCCTAGGTAAGCTCTCACACTGACCTACCTCTATCCCTTGTTAATCTCTTACATTGACCTACCTCTGTCGTTAACTTCTTACATTGACCTACCTCTCTCCATTTTACCCCTAATTAACCTCTCACACTGACGCATGTAACCTCTCTCCCTCTTATCCCTTATTAACATCTTACACAGGCCAACATATATCCCTCTTATTCATATTTAACCTCTTGCACTAACCTATATCTTTCCTTCTTATCCCTAGTTAACCTCTTACAATGACCTACCTCTTATCTCTAGTTAACCTCTCGCACTTACTTCTCTCCCTCTTATCTCTAGGTAATCTCTCACACTGACTTATCTCTCTCCCTCTTATCCTTAGTTAACCTGTCATACTTACACATATATCTCCTTCTTATCCCCAGTTAAACTCTCACACTTACATATCTCTCCCTCTTATTCCCAATTTACCTCTCACACTTACCTCACTCCCTCTTATATCTCGTTAACCTCTCAAACTTACTTCTCTACCTCTTATCCCTAGGTAAACTCCCACACTTACACATCTCTCTCCCTCTTATCTCTAGCTAACCTCTGACATTGACCTATCTCCCTCCACCCCAAAAATACACCTAATGATGGCTTTGCTTTTGATAACGCATGTGATTCAATGGTTTCTTTTTTGTTTTTGTTTTTGGAGGCTGTTGTTTTTGCTTGTTATCTTTGTAATATTTATACTTCAACTAACCAGAAGCCCCCAGAACAGCAGCAGCAACCAAATAATAAACTTGTTTGCTTGTTTGCTGTGGGTTCGGGCACTGATTAGAATAGACCCAACGTTTCCAGACGTGTCGTAAGAGGCGACTAACAGGGGTGATGTCAGCACGGCATCACTGGGCAAAAGTCTTCTACACAGAAGTCACCGGCGAGGACGGAGGAACCTCATGTTACTACATGATCAACGACCACGTGCTCGGGGCCAAGGCGAGCCACACTGTATTCGTGGATATCAGCTGTGGCCATCAGCTTGGAGAGGATTGGGCCCTGCTAGGTCTTTCTTGCCCAGGACACACTGCATGATGAATAAAACCATTTACTTCATACCGGATCGGTCGTCGCCCGGATCAACAAGGACCGCGCCTTCCGTTGGCCACCAGGACGGAGGCGATAAGTGTGCTACTGATGGACAACTTAGCAAGATCCGCACCAGAAACAACATCGTCATAGGAACTTGGAATGTCAGGACCCTAAATTCGGAGGGAAAATTAGAAGAACTGGCCCACGAGATGGACCACTATCGATGGAACGTTTTAGGGATCAGCGAACTGCGCTGGAAAGGCATAGGCGAAATAACGACCGACAAAGGCCACAAGCTTTATTTCAGCGGTAGAGATGACAGGCACGAACACGGAGTTGGATTCTTGGTCCACAAGAACATTCTAGCCACTGTCATGGGTTGCCGCCCAGTCTCCAGTAGACTTATTACCATCCGTCTGAGTGCAGCCTCTTTCAACATCACCATCTCCCAGGCTTATGCCCCAACATCAGACTATGACGACTGCGAAGTGGACGATTTCTATGAAAATCTACAGGATGTCCTTGACCAAGTGCCGAAGAAGGAAATAGTCATAGTGGAAGGCGACTGGAATGCCAAGGTTGGACAAGATGCGCACCACAACTGGGGAGACACATGTGGACCCCACTTCAACAACGATACAAATGACAGGGGTCTGAGACTGTTGGAGTTTGCCAGATACAACAATCTGATACTGGCAAACACGCTTGGTCCCCACAAAAAATCCAGACGATGGACATGGCACAGTCCCGGCGGGGTGCATCACAACCAGATCGACTACATCATGGTCAAGAAACGCTTCAGATCAAGCATCAACATTGGCAGACACGCACTTTTGCAGGAGCAGACATCGGAAGTGACCACGACCTCATGATGATGTCTTTCCGGCTTCACTTGAAGAGAGTAAACACACAAAAAAGTGCACTAGACTGAAGTTCGACCTAGACAAACTGCAAGACCCGGAGGTGGTAGAAATATTTAAATATTTCAGGCCACAGTTGGAGGGAAATTTGCACCACTGCTTATTTTGGGAGCTGGTGAAGTCGATGTCAACACCATGACCACCACCTTCAACTTAGCTGTGACAGATGCCCCCACGGAGATCCTTGGAAAGCACCGGCCAAAGAAGAAGCTGTGGATCACACCTGAACTTTTGGACCTGTGTGTTAAACGAAGTGAGATGAAAAAGAAAGAACACCTCACAGCAGGGGCGTCGCACACGGGGGGGCAGGGGGGGCACCTGCCCCCCCCAATAATTTGGCAAAAAAAAAAAAAAAAAGAAAGAGAGAGAGAAAGAAGAAAAGAAGAAGAAGAAGATTTCAAACGATAGAGGAAGGCAGGAAGAATCAATAATTAAAAAAAATCACCATATTTTTAAACCGTAGTGTAAAGGGCTAACGTACGAAATAATATTACAATAATCTATTAGCATGTGTCTGTGTTTCACAACAAAATATTTCGTGGTGCTAACGCAATCACCGGGCAGCAGAGCTGGCTTTCGCTGTTTGAAAGAAGTGTAATTTCATCACGCAAAGAGCAAAATTAACAAAACAATGGAATCGTCTGTTTTCCAGGTTTGTTGATATCAATTATTTACTTTAGTCTGTAAAATGAGTAAGGCAAGGGTGAATGTGCAAGTGTCAATAAATAGTTGAGGTGCGCGATATTTTTTAATTTAGATTTAGTTTGTTGATAGGCCTACACGTGCACGTGCTTTGATCGCAAAAGGGGAAAAAAAAGGACCCGTTCGCTTTTCTGGGGACAGATAACGTGGGCTTGACTGCTTTGATTATTACACCACCACCCCCACCCCCCCCCATTATAGGTTTCACTTGGTTTGTTTGTTTGTTTGTTTGTTTTGTTTGTTTATGTGTCCGCGAATAGATCTCCGATGTTTGTGGACTGAACTAGCTGAGATTTTGTTCATGGACTACTAGTAAGATCATCTGTGATCACCAAGACAAAAGGCACTCAGACAGACAGTATTTTGCTTTAGAGAAACTGCGAGTAATATACGCCCTAGTAAAACAAATTGATCAATTGACTGATTTTCTGAAACTGGTAGTGGAAGTGTTTGGTCATTATATGTATGCAATATGCAAAACGAGTTGTGATTTATAGAGAAGACACAATTTCAACCTAGATGATCTTGCGGCAGGTAATTAATGTTCGTGTTTCCTGGTTTTAATCATTATCACATATCGCTAATCATGTATTTGTAGTTTCTGGAAATGAATCTTGTATTTTCAGTAAAGAAGAACATAAATAATTAAATGTTTTTACTCTCAGTCTTTCAGTTGGATGAAGGTACGAGGATATATTACAGGGTGCGTCCCGCTTGTCAGCCCCCCCCTCCCCCACCTCCCCGTCGACAGGGTTGCCCCCCCAATATTTTGGACCGTGCGACGCCCCTGCACAGGGAGCTGATGCCTACCAAATAATCAACAATGATATCCGAAAAGGCATGCGCACAGCAAAGGAGAACTCGATAGAAGATCAGTGCCAGAAAAATAGGAACAGTCTGAACAAGAACAACAGCAAGAACAACAGTCTGTGAAGCGGCTGACAAGTGTTTAAACAGCCCAAGGTCTCCACGATCCAAATCAAGTCTGGCATATGCCTTACAGAAGAACAAGAAGTCTTGGACAGATGGACAGAGTACTGCTCTGACCTTTACAAACACTCACCAAACGGAGACCCATCAGTTCTAGCATGTCCAGAGAACAGAGAAGAAGAAGAAATCCTCCATTCTCCGAGAAGAAGTTGACAGCAGAGGGCAATCGCTGAATGAAGAAGGGGAAGTCAGCTGGAGTGGACAACATACCCGCGGAATTGCTTCAAGCAGGAGGAGAAGCGATGATTGACGCACTCACCATTATCTGTAACAAGATCTGGCAGAGTGGGGAGTGGCATACTGTAAGCCTATTCCCCATGGTTACGGTGTGAGAGATCGGCCGCGCTAACTGCCCAGCGTTGTTCTTGTCAGGAATGGCCTCGACAATCAACGCGCTCGATCTACTCAATGGGAGGACTTACGAAGTTTGATAGATTTGATAGAAGAATGAATGAAGAGACGAGAAAAGCTAACGAATTCAACAGATAGGCACTTAGAAAATTCGACAGAGTTCTCACAGATTCAATCTTGCAACCTCTGGAAACATTTTGTACAGCTTCTTTGTAGTTATTATTTTACAATTCATATTTTTACAGTGACAGTGTGCAATCACAACCACTTAAAATTAGTTTTTGTGCTGCTTGTACTTGTAGTCTCATTTTTACTTTTACTATTTATTTTATTATTTTATTATTATGATAGAATATAGATCCATTAGACTTTGTAGCCACTGTGATAAATTCGCTTATAAATTTATAAATGTGTGTGGTACATTTCACTGTTTTAATTATTATGCCCTATCTGTTTTTAAGTGCATGTTTATGATATTGGAGTGAAGTGTGTGCTGTGTGGCGGCTCTGCATGTGTGTAGCGACAGACATGATCATGCAACACGTACCTTCTGGTTCTTGCCCTGCGACCCTTTCTCTGAGTCTCCATTACTCTATTAGTACGCTCCCTCTTCAAATAATCCTTTCTTTTTTCAATTTCACAGTTTCTTCAAGTCTATATCTCGCACAGAACAAATTCTTCGGTTTTACATCGAACTACACCGTTACGCGTGTGTTTGTGTGTACTGCTAGCCATGGACAGAGCGACCTTTGGCCTTGACCCCTCGACCTCAACCTCTGCATACGGTTTTCGCGGTGGCTCATGGGTGTGGTTCTGTCTGTCGTGCTTGCATGCAGTATGTTGGCTCGTGTGCGAACTGTGTGTGTGTGTGTGTGTGTGTGTGTGCGTGCGTGTGTGCGCGAAAGCTTTTGGGTTCTGGCCTATTATAGATGTGCGTTTTAAGGAAAGGCTCGTATAATTTTTAGAAAAGTTGTATAGTAACATAGTCACTTGAACTGTAATTCTGTAGCCCACTGCCTGTCTTAGCTTGCTACATGTGTGTGTTTGTGTGTGTGTGTGTAGGTTTGTGTGTGTGTGCGTGCGTGTTATCTCGATTCTGAGACATATTCCTGGTGTTTTATCTTGGCAATAAAATTATTTGACTTGACTTGACTTGAATTGTCCATGCGCATCATTAAAATCATAAGAAGAAGGAACAACACAACAGGGCACAACATATATGTTTTACTGGTTCACAAGCCCCAAAAACGTAGCACAAAGTGAAAGTTACACGACAGAGAAAGAAAGACTAGAAATAAAGTCAGAACAAAATTCCTACATTTCCTATCGTTATTCGTGTGATGCGTGTTTAGTTTTGTTTCCTATTCATCTTATCAAACTTATAAGCAGCTTGCATGAAGGTGCCTAATACGTTTGATAATGACCCTACGACGTGCAGTGGCGTAACCAAACAACACGTATAGAACTACTCCGATATTACCGTGGCGTGACCAAACATGTAATATCGATGACGCGCAAACCCTAATGGTTGTAGTAACTGTAGATTATAGTCACACGACACCGAAGCGTATAGGCGACTACTGGTCACATTATTCTGACACCAGCCGTGGCAACGTAAACAATACCGTGACAACACAGACAAAAAGACTTCTCGCGATGATGTCAAGCACAGAAATAATATTTCCTACATTATTATTTCACAATCGCGGATTTAAAACACTTTTAATAACTTTTCCGACTTCCAAAATTGCAAGAAAATAAAATAATTTACACAAATTCAGATCCCGTCTTCATGTTGAAGAACGGTATGCACTGGGCTCTCGCCTTTTCATGTGGAAGTGACGTTGCATAAGCTAAATTTAGTACGGCGCGTGTAGGGAATTCCCGCTAGGCCTATATCGACTTCCAGCGCTTACGGCCACAAGTATATACTGTCTTGTGTTACGGCTAATACGGCATACTTGATGTCAACAATCTCCATGGAAACAGTTACGATGGAACAGTTACAGTCAGTCACCTCACACAATCAATTTGTTGTTGTTCATTTTGTCTTCTATTGACATACTGTTTTTATGGTTATTTATTTGGCTAGTCTTCTGTCAGATTGCTCAGAATTAACACTACACTCAGTCTATATTGTATACTCGTACATTGCTGACCTTTGTTTTTTCTTTCTCTTCATGTGATTTCGCACTTGCATTTGTGAAAACTTGAATCAATATAGGGAGAACAAACAGGCTGTAATAGAATTGTTTTGAATTTTCATTGTGAATGTTACTGTTTTTTTGTTGTTGTTTTTTTAATCTCATCATCACTGACTATTTAGGCTACCCTGTTTTGGTATCATATAGCAGTCCTGTGTGGTCCTCGACATCTCATACAGCAGTACTCTATATATGGTCTTCGCCATCTCATGTACTGATGTAGCATCTTGTATGGTCCTCATTATCGCCTGTACTGTAGACGTCCTGTTAGGTCCTCACCATCTCATGTTGCAGTCCTGTATAGTCCTCGCCATTTTATGTAGTAGACTAGAATGGTCCTCGCAAATTTATATAGTACATTAGTATGGTCCTCACCATTTCTTGTAGTAGACTTTATGGTCATCGCCATTTCATGCAGCAGTCCTGTATGGTCCTCGCCATATCATGTAGGAGTCTTGTATAGTCCTCACCATTTCATGTAGTAGACTTTATGGTCCTCGCCATTTCATGCAGCAGTCCTGTATGGTCCTTGCCATATCATGTAGTAGACTAGTATGGTCCTCGCCATTTCATGTAGGAGACTAGTATAGTCCTCGCCATTTCATGTAGTAGACTAGTAAAGTCCTCGCCATTTCATGTAGTAGACTAGTATGGTCCTTACCATTTCATGTAGTAGACTAGTATAGTCCTCGCCATTTCATGTAGTAGACTAGTATAGTCCTCGCCATTTCATGTAGTAGACTAGAATAGTCCTCGCCATTTCATGTAGTAGACTAGTAAAGTCCTCGCCATTTCATGTAGTAGACTAGTATGGTCCTTACCATTTCATGTAGTAGACTAGTATGGTCCTTACCATTTCATGTAGTAGACTTGTATGGTCCTCACCATTTCATGTAGTAGACTAGTATGGTCCTCGCCATTTCATGTAGGAGACTAGTATAGTCCTCGCCATTTCATGTAGTAGACTAGTATAGTCCTCGCCATTTCATGTAGTAGACTAGTATGGTCCTTACCATTTCATGTAGTAGACTAGTATGGTCCTCACCATTTCATGTAGTAGACTAGTATGGTCCTCGCCATTTCATGTAGGAGACTAGTATAGTCCTCGCCATTTCATGTAGTAGACTAGTATAGTCCTCGCCATTTCATGTAGTAGACTAGTAAAGTCCTCGCCATTTCATGTAGTAGACTAGTATGGTCCTTACCATTTCATGTAGTAGACTAGTATGGTCCTTACCATTTCATGTAGTACACTTGTATGGTCCTCACCATTTCATGTAGTAGACTAGTATGGTCCTCGCCATTTCATGTAGGAGACTAGTATAGTCCTCGCCATTTCATGTAGTAGACTAGTATAGTCCTCGCCATTTCATGTAGTAGACTAGTATGGTCCTTACCATTTCATGTAGTAGACTTGTATGGTCCTCACCATTTCATGTAGTAGACTAGTATGGTCCTTACCATTTCATGTAGTAGACTTGTATGGTCCTCGCCATTTCATGTAGTAGACTGGTATGGTCCTCGCCATTTCATGTAGTAGACTAGTATGGTCTTCACCATTTCATGTAGGAGACTAGTATGGCCCTTGCCATTTTATGCATCAGAGTTGTGCTGTCACTGATTAACATGTTTATTTCAATTTTGAAACTGTATGATCAGGTGTATTGATAGTAATAATACAACCAATTTTAATTAATTATTTTATAGAACGTAATTAATTTAATAAATTAAAATTTTAATAAGAAACAAAGAAAACTGAAAAAAAAAACTTTCTTAGCCTCCTCCATGAGTCTTTAATTTTTTGTAGACTTAATCACTGTTTATGTGTGTTTTGTGTGTGTTGACTTGTTGCGTGTGCTTGGTTGTAATAAAAAGAAATGAGTATCCTTTTCCCCAAAGAACAAAAACAAAACAAAACACTAAAAGAAAACACACACACACACACACACACATATGTATATAAAGACATTGATTGTTCTAAAAAAATTCAACTTAACCATGTTTTTGTTTTACATCACAGAGCTCTTCTGGGAACAAAACAAACGAGCCTAGCTTATAAATGCTCAACATGCACACACTCACGTTAAGTATCAAAACAATGAATTTATAATTCAATAAACACACACACATTTAAAAACAAACACACACACACACAATCAGCAGCATCTGCACTGACACACTCAAAATGAAATGCTACTATTAAACAGTGTGGAACATAAATCAAAACAATGATTTAAAATAAATCAATGTATGGATTTTAAAAAAAGTCAATTCACTTTATTCTTGACCCAATAAAGAATGCTGGGTATATAGAATTTATAATTAGAATATAATATATCCCTCACCAAGAGATGGATTACAAGTTTACATTACCATTGACAAACACAAAATAAAAAATAATAAATAAAAACGTTAATAAATAAATAGATAAAATGAATAAAAATAAAAAAATAAAGTAAAATTAAATATAAGTAAATAAATAAAATAAAAGGATAAATCAACATGCTATCTATTACAAATAGAACATAATTTAATTATCTAAAATAAAATAAAAAACAATCAAATTTTTTTTGAGTTCTGAGAAATATACATTTAATAAGCTAATTTTCTATATAATAAACAAAACAATAATTGCTTTAATGATAAATATAAACAATCGGAAATACAGTATTACAGCATGCGTGTAAAATAAATGTACAACTCAACTTTGCTTAGGTGCGTAGGAGAAGCACTTTAGGCCTACTATAGCATTTCCTCGAGCTGAGTTTCCCAGCAGCAATCTAATTTTAGACACGCGAAGGGTTTTCCCTGACGCACCTATTCTAATTATAGAGAACGCAACGTCACTTCCACATGAAAAGGCGAGAGCCCAGCGTATACCATCAACGCCTCTAAAAGAATCGCATGACGTCATTTACCATGTCTACGTCATATGCAACGTCATAGCAGAAACTCGGTCTCGGTTGCATGCACATTCTACAAGGAAGACTAGGCTTATTTCCGTCGATCTTCTGTTGTTGGCTGGTTACAATCAAGGTAATTCTTTAGAATACTAACAGACAAGTAACATAGTTAAAGAATGAACTAGATAACTTCAATAAATAACATGCAAATCTAATTATTATCGATCTGTTTGAACTTGTTACAAATCACAAGTTAGTTTCATTTCAGATCGATAACCTATTCAGCAACGCATATTATAAGTTCCACTCAAATCCCATGATTTAGAATTTGTTTGGAATAAGATTACCACATGGAATAATAACAAATTGATCTATATTTGCTTCATGCTTCGCGCATCATGTCTTTCTTGCAATATTCAGTTTCTGCATATAATTTACAATAGAAGAATGTCGTCATCTACACACCAGGTTAATCAGTTTTTCGAATATCACTGTCATCACATAGTTTGATCAGGAGATAGATAGCGCATCAGTTTATCACACATGTCTTAAGAAATTACTTTACAGTAAGCCTGTAGCTTACAATACACCATGGACCCACGCGCTTCTCATCACTCTTCCCCAAAAAGGTAACCTTTATGAATGTGAAAATTTACGCACCACCAGCCTCATCAGCCATCCCAGCAAGGTCCTCCTGAAAAATACTCAACAGGTTGAAACCCCAAGCTGAACAAATCATAGCTGAAGGGAAAGCAGGCCTCAGGGCAGGGCGAAGTACCACTGAACAGATTTTCAACCTCCGAATAATCTTTGAGAAATACCTACAGCACCAACAACATCTATATCATGTGTTCGTAGATTTCAAAAAGGCGTTTGACCGAGTCTGGCATGCAGCTCTGTGAGCAACCATGAGAGTGTGCAACATCAGCCCTAGAGGAACAAGAATTTAAACAGCTGGTACAGGGGCTTGACACCACCTCCAGAGCCTGTGGGCAATCATGAGAGTGTACAACATTAGCCCTAAAATTATTGAAGTCATCAAAAACCTGTATGACAAGGCTAGCAGTGCAGTCCTCCACAACAGTGGCATCGGAAACTGGTTCAGAACAACAATCGGTGTGCGTCAACGATGACTACTCTCCCCCAACCCTCTTTAACATCTTCCTAGAGCGCATCATGTCAGATGCCCTTGCAGATCACGAATGCACAGTCAGCATACGAGGTAGAGCAATTTCCAACCTTCCTTTTGTGGATGACATTGATGGATTGGCTGGGGAGGAACAAGAACTTTAATATCTGGTACAGAGTCTTGGAGTCACCTCCAGAGCCTATGGAATGGAAATAAGTGCAGGGAATACCAAAAATGATGACCAATAACACCAAAGGCATCAACATGATCATTAAAGTCCAAGGCCAATCCCTCAACACAGTGCATAGCTTCAAATATTTAGGAGCCATTGTACCAGACATTGGGGCCCGACAGAACGTCCTCTCCAGGATCGCACAGTCTGCAGTCTAAGGTAAGGCTGCTGCGCTCCCTTATCATCTCCATCTTCCTATACACTTGCGAAACATGGACCCTCACAGCAGATCTACAGCGAAGAATAGAAAGCATGGAGATGAGGTGCTACAGAAGACTTCTGGGCATTTCCTATACCCAGCACATCACCCAAAAAAAAAATCCGACAGACCATCACACAAGCCATTGGACAACATGATGACCTGCTCACAGTGGTGAAGAAACGGAAACTCCGATGGCATGGCCACGTCACCAGATCATCGGGCCCTGCAAAACCATCCTGCAAGGCACGATGCAGTGAGGCAGGAGAAGAGGGAGACAGAAAAAGAGGTGGAAGGACAACATTCGAGATTTGACTGGTTTGAAATTGAACGAAGCCATGAGGGTTGCTGAGAACAGAGAAAGATGGAGTACGCTGGTTAAACGATCATCTGTGGTGCCCCAACGACCTTTGAGTTACGGGATAGGATAGGATAGGATAGGAAAAAAGTCAACAATACTGTCTATTAATATGAAGTCAAGGAATTTACATAAAATGCATGTTATGCTAACTGACCCGATAGTTTCCTTGATAAAATTTATAAAATTGTAAAAAAAAATTGTAACAACTTTAGCATACTTCCAGTCATTTCAGATGAACCCCCGATTCTAATAAAAAAAATTTTTTTAAAAGGTACCCAAAATACTGGACATTGGCTTCGCTCCTTTCATACTCTGGCAGGACATTGGGCCTTAGGGGCATCTAATTTCTTTACTTTGTTGAAGACAGCGTTAGGTGTAATCCTTACTGACTGGCTAACGCCTGCCCATCCTATGCCCTCCTCCATGTTCGCTAAATCTACGGCCATTTTCTTCCCTGGTAAAACCACGTGTAAAGAATGGATTTAAAACATAAGCTTAATTTGCCTCGGACGTAGTCAAGCTACGATCATCTCTGTTTAATCACCGGCGGCGGAAGCGGGAGAGGGGGAGGGGGGGTCAAGGGGGGCACTTTTCTCGTTTTTAGCTTGATACAATACACCCTAACCACTATCAGTAGTAGATTCAGCCCCAATGCGAGAATTCTCCTGATGAGTGTAAGTTCAGATTCGATTATCCACGCAGCCTGCTCACTCATCAACAAGTCAGGAGTCGTCGTATGAAGTTTTCCACTTTTATTCAGCACACATCAACAACTGCATACAATCGCTCAATAGCTTTTCCACTCTCAACTTTTACTTTCCAACTCACTATCAACAGCCCCCTAACTCTCTCAAAACAGTGCGGCACATAATTATATAGCCTCTCTCCACTCCAGAACACCTTGGAACAATCGCGTATGACGCAATTTAACCAATCGCTCTATACTTCATCATCACTGTCTTACGTCATACATCTTTCTTCACGTTCCAGGAATGTTCTCACACATCTACATTTATCGGGAATCTTCGATCGACCGTAAACACGCAAATCTAGAGAATTCTCCAATAATATCGACTAACGAAAATCATCAACGTTATACAAAGCTTCCTCTAACCACAATGCAAACACAAATCAAAGGTAAATACACTCTATTATTGAATACTTTGCAAAACGAAACGACTAGATCTATCGTGCGCGCTTCAGACATACTATCCTTCGCGTTTCAACGTAACACCCACATACCTACGGTGCAGTCTTGAAGCCGCGTGCTTTCTTCAGAAATAGGGTCAAAGGGCCACGGAATAGGGTCATAGGGTCCGGCGGCTTATGATATTGGTGTACAGTTAAACAGGAGAAAGTTGTTTTGAGAATCCGTCAATTGCGTCATTGTTTATAAAAATGCCAATACATACTATGGATACAATGGCGATTGAGGTTAGAAATAAAAGAAATGTAAGTTGTTTTATGCCTTGTTTCTGTTCCTCCATGATCCTGTTGTTACCGACCGTCACCCGTCTTAGCTTGTCTAGATGGTCGACAGCCTGATACAGTTTAATAATATCCTTTGATTTAGCGCAAGATCGGCCCGATGAGCAATGGCAAAACCATGCCGTTCAGCTGCAAGGATAGTCTTGAGCATAAGTGTTCAGGCCCATGACCGTATGGCCATAAATAAAAGGTACAAACAAACTAGGCAGAGAACTTCCAGCCCTTAAACCAGGAGTGGTGGGAGACTGGATACACCTACTACTTGTTTCTCCTCCTCCTCGCTCTTCTCCATAAATATCTGAAAGCAGGCACTAGTTCACAACGTCAAGTGGTATTGAAACGTAGACAGGCCTTGTTGAATTTTGACTTCTTCAACGACGATCTTGAAGTGTGACAGATAACATCCTTAAAAAATCGTTCCAGACGTCACAAACTGAAATCTGTGACCATTGTTTTACAAACACTTCTCAGCGATGCTCTGCAAATGTATTCTTAATTTTAAATTGTAGTTTTGAGAAAAAAATATACCCAGTGACCTCCTAAGATAATATGGTTTTCTCAATTGTTTGATTAGCGTTTTGGCGGATGAAATACGTTATTTCGAAGTAGCTGGTTGTTTGCTGTCTTAATTTTGCGTTGACAAAGTAAATCAGAAGTGCACTCACGCAAACACACACACACACCCACACACATACACACACGCACACCCACACACACACACAGAACACGCACTGCTCGTACATGCCAGTTGTAGCGCAACAATTAACCATAACTGTCCTGTTGTTACACTCGGTTTGATGATGGTGTTTTTCTTTATCAGTAGTGGATTCAGCCCCAATGCTGAAATACTGATGAGTGTAGCTCAGATTCGTTTATTCACGCAACCCGCTCAAGCAGCATACAAGTCACTAAGTCGACGTATGAAGTTTTCCACTTTTTATTCAGCACACACCAACAACTGCATACAATTCTCAACTCAACTCAACAACTTTCACAGCAACTCTCTCACAACACACAAAGCATCGAATATATAATTTTTTTCTATCCTTCGAGATGACGACAGTTTGTTCTAGAAATGACGCATTACAACTAACCAATCAGAATTAAAGATCGTCATCACTGACTTACGTCATACATCTCTCCACACATACCCCGAACCTTCTCTTTCTTCGACAATCGTCCCGAAACTTCGATCGATAGTAAACAAGGAGATCCAGAGTATTCTCCGACAATATCGACCAACGAAAATTATCCACGTTATACAAAGCCTCTCCTAACAACAATGCAAACTCAAATCAAAGGTAAATAAACTCCATTATTGAATACTTTGCAAAACGAAACGATTAGATCTATCGTGCGCGCTTCCGACATACTTTCGTTCGCGTTTCAACGTAACATAACCCCCCACTCAAGAAGAAATTTACCCAATTTCTTTCAACAACGTTGAAACGTAATGCACAAACAAAGTTCAGAATTAAAACTTATTTCAGACTGTCTGAACACTGTCAATGTTCTCAGCTCATTCACACAGAGTCAATGGTTTTCATCTTCAAATCTGCCTGGATATTGTCAATGTTCACAGTTCATTCAGAGTCAAAGTTTCTCATCTGCAAGTCTTTCTGGATACTGTCAATGTTCACAGTTCATTCACCCAGTCAACGTTTTTCATTTTCAAGTCTGTCATTACCAATATTCTTAGTTCATCCACACAGTCAATATTCTACCAACCGCAAGGAAACAACGCCCTCGTCAGTTGCGGTCGTCATCGGCCCAGGGTCAAAGACGATGATCACGTGGGCTTTCCTGGAGTCAGTGCATCCTCCGTTGTCTCCTCTTCCATCGAACATCCGATGAAGTCGACGTTGTCAGCTCCCAGAATGCATTCGCTGGGTCTCACGGTCAGGTTGGCTTCTGCGGGACGGTGGAACAGCTCCCTCAAGGTCTGCAGATGCTCCTTCCAGGTCTGGGTGTGGACTTCATGTTCGACCAAAGTCGTAGAGCCTGGGATCATTGAAGCTATGGGGAAACTCGCCCATAAGGTCCTTGAGCTCCATCTTTTGACCTTCCGTCAAGCCTGGTCCTAGCTTAACGTCATCGATGCCTTCTTTGCTGTGGAAGTCTCCAAGTTCCAACAGTTCCTTCGCTGTCAAAGCTGTTGTCGGTCTCAGCTGCTGTTGCCACATGCACAGTCTCTGATGGCCTTTCCACGTACAGCTTAAGGAGGTTGGCGTGGTATATCTTGGAATGCTGGCCGACCTTCACCTTGTAGTCGTTGATCCCCACCACGGTCTCCACTTCGTACGGGCCTTTCCACTGCATCAGCAACTTATTGTGATCAGTAGGTAGCAGCACCAGCACTTTGTTGCCAGGTTTAAACTTCCTGTTCACAGCCCTACGATCATAGTAGTGCTTTCCACAGTCCTGGGACTTCTTCAGGTTTTCTCTGGCTATCTCGAGAGTCTGCTCCAGCTTCTCCCGTAGCTCAAACACGTACTGGTAGCTGTTCTTCACCTCTGGGGTGTCTACTTCTTTCGTCCACAGTTCTTTTAGGATGTGCATCGGCCCTCGGATGGTTCTTCCGTACAGCAGCTCGAACGGAGAGAAGCCGGTGGACTCCTGCGGTACTTCTCTGTAGGCGAAAAGTAAGGCGTTGATGTAGCGATGCCATTGTCTGGGCTGCTCGCTGCACAGTTTCTTCAGGGTGGACTTCAGCGTAGCATTGAACTTTTCGACAAGCCCGTTGCACATCGGATGGTAGGGTGTCGTAGTCAAATGCCGGATGCTCAGCAGTCTGTTGACCTCCTTCATGCAGTCAGAGACGAACTGTGTCCCGAGGTCTGTCAGAATTTCTTCAGGCACTCCAAGTCTACTGAACATGTCCACCAGTGCCTCTGCTACAGTTTCAGTGTCAATCTTCTTCAGTGGCACTGCTTCTGGGTACCGAGTCGCATAGTCCACTAAAGTCAGTACCCATCGATGACCTTCTTCACTCGGAGGTCTTATTTCGCCGATTAAGTCTAAGGCCACCCTCTTGAAAGGTCGGTCGATCAGAGGCATCCTCTGCATAGGCACTTTCGGGACCCTTCCTCGAGGTATGGTCTTCTGGCAAATGTCACATGATCGGCAGAAACGGCTGACGTCCGCATGAAGTCCTGGCCAGTAGAACACCGCCTGGATTCTATCCGACGTCTTCTTGATACCCAGGTGACCTCCCATGATCGAGTCATGCGCTACTTCCATCACCTGGCGCCTTAGGGGTAACGGTACCAATACTTGACGTAGTGGTTTCCCTCCGTTGGACCCTCGGGTGCTGGAAGATTCGATACAGGATCTTGGCCTTCACCTCAAAATAGACCGTACCACTGCCTTTGGTCACGTGGTCTTGGCGGTTCCTGTACTTGTTTAAAGTGTACTATCAGCTTCCTGGAGCTGGATCAGCTTATCTCTGTCCACGATGGCAGCTTTGGAGTTGTCGGCGACCTTCAGTGGCGTAGACGTCTTGTCTCTCTTGGCCTGGGCCCTGGTAGTAACAGCACCGACGATCTCTGGTCGGCAGGGCTGAGCCGGAGTAACCACATTGTCCCGTAGCAGCTCTGTAAGGTCTCCATCGGGAAATGGCAATGGATCCTCCTCCACAACTTCGACGCGTTGGGTTGAGGCAGGACTCCACTCTGGATCGGGGTCGTCGGGTCGTCTCGCGCCGTCGATATTCCCGATCATCAAATCATACAGCGGCTTCTTCAGGCAAACCGCTTCGACTTCGCCTATGTAGAAAGGGGTGTTGACATGAATTTTTGCAACTGGCGCTTCACACATTTGCTGTCGGCCATAAGTGTCCATTTGAATCGCCAGTGAACTGTTCTTTAGCGATTAGGTCTTCTCTGACGATGACCCCACTGCAGCCAGAGTCTCTTAAACAGTCACTTCATGATTTCCGACGCGTCCCTTTGGAAACAGGCATGTTCTGGACGGTCACAGCTGCGCTGGCGACGACGGGGATGGATTTTCCGTTGGCAAGGAGAAGTTGGCCATCGGTCATGCACTCTTGCACGTCCGCAGGAGTAGCTGTGCGCTTGGTCTCACTCGGAAGAATGACGCTCCCGCCGCACACTTGATGGTCAGATCTACTGTTTTGCCGTTGATTGGAGAAACGTCTCTGCCGGTTGCCCGCCGCTGCGTTGTCCGTACTGCTCCGCTGTCCGCTACTTTTGTTTTGAGGACAGTTAGCCGCTGTGGTCTGTAGCGTTGCAGGTGAAACAGCCTCTTGAATGCCCTTCCCTGGGAGGAGGCGTGGAGTCCGTCTGTCTCTGGCTCGTCTGACTCCCCTGGATCTGGTTCCCATGGTTTCCAGTCTTCTGAAAATGTTTTCGTCGCGCTGGGTGGCCCCAGGGTCTTCCCATGAGCGATGAGATATCTTTCAGCAGCCTCAGTCACATCTTTAAGCGTCTGAGCTTTTGTTCTTCTAAGTGGGTCGCTAGGTCCTTGTGACAGGCATTGAGAAATTGTTCCTTCACGATCAGGTCATGGAGACTGTCGTAAGACTTCGTTTCGCCTGATAACTCCACCCACTTGTGTAGATATGACGACAGGCGCTCCACAAACTGCTTAGGCGTCTCGTCTGACTTAGG
>CM072514.1:93004681-93040143 GCA_036898135.1 Oncomelania hupensis | reverse complement strand
TTGAACAAAGTATTTAAAATAAATTTAAAACAATAAGACATGCTTGTTGCAGCACTGCCATCCTCGGAATAAAACAATACACGGACTTGTGACCTACTTCTTTTAAAAGCTCTCTTTCATGGACTGCGAAGGCAAGCATTGGGTCCAGTAGCTAGGCCTATAGGTGATCGATATGTTTGTGTAGGCATGCCACGGTTACAACCCACCCGTACCCGTTTCCCTTCAGTAAACCGGGTAGGTCTAACCGGGTACATGGCTGTCATTATGTGGTGAGCAAGCTGACAAGTGCGTGTGTGCGAGTTAATAGTGTATTGGCAATTCCAGCCACGATGATGGGTTGATTGATATTATTGTTATTATTATTATTAACAGTTTAATTGATTGCTTGGTGTTATCTTGTTGTATAGTTCTATTATAATGTTACCATGACGTACTCAAGGTTTCATCAGCGTGTTCTTGGGCGTAACAAAACGGTACAAATCGGAAATGTGGATATCAAAGTTGAGCTTGCGAAATATACTTCTACACCGTTCTACCACAGCATGTTCAGTGTTCCGTCAGTCTGTTCTTGCACCATGCTGTAAGAATGGAAATATAAATTTGAAGGTCTTCTCGCAGTTTTTATTTTATGGCCATAGATCTATATAATTGCTGTTTGTGTCCACGTCACCAGATCATCAGGTCTTGCAAAGACCATCCTGCAAGGCACAGTGCAAGGAGGTAGAAGAAGAGGGAGACCGAAAAAGAGGTGAGAGGACAACATTCGAGAATGGACTGGTTTGACACTGAGCGAAACAATCAGGGTTGCTGAGGACAGAGAAAGATGGAGTACGCTGGTTAAACGATCATCTGTGGTGCCCTATGACCTCCGAGTTACGGGATAGAATAGGATAGGATAGGATAGGTCCATGTTACTCTAAAGTATGTTAGCGTCCCTGCGTTGCCACACTGTCTTCATACAGACTACGCTGAAGCTGAGCTTGCAAAATGTGGACTTTGGGAGTTGCAAAATGATACTTGTTTCTCTTCGAGTACATCATGGACGCCAACAGTGTGGACTTATCCTCCTTTCGATTTCAGCCTAGGATTTCTTAATGCGCTGGCGCAGAAAGTCATATTTTTTGGTCAACGTAGCTTTGTGAGTACTTACATCGGTAAGTCCCGGGTTCGAGCCCTGGCCGGGCCATTGTGTTGTGTCCCTGGTAAAGACACTTTACTCCAGTTTTCTACTCCTTCGGATGAGAGTATAAACCGAGGTCTGGTCTGTGTCGCATACATTCCATCATAACGGACTTTAAAGATCCTGACGCTCATATCCTAGACGGGTGAGTGCCGGTGACAAGAAAACACCCAGCATGCACCTAGGTCCTTCTCCCCCATCCCTGGCCGCTCAGGATTGTGCTCAGTTGTCCGGGCGTCAGACCATGCGCCCAAAGGCTGCGGGTGGGCGTCTCGGGCGGCTTGAGTTAGATCCTGTATCGGCCAGCGCCTTGAGCAGCTCTTGAGCTGGAAAAGCGCTGTATAAGAACGATTAAATAAATACGAAACAACGCGATTAAGCCACTTGCTGCAAAGCATCTCGCTAATGTTAATCTCCTTTGTACCGTAGCATGTTCAGTGGTCAATGTTCCTTCAATTGGTTCTTGCACCATAAGGTAACAATGGAAATGTGAATAGGAAGGTCATCTAGCAATGCGTCTTTTCTTTGCCGTAGGCCTATATATTGTGGTGGTTTTTTTTTAAACATTTTTGGGGGTAAGGATAGAATAGAGGGGGGTACCCATATAACTATAACGCTAAACGTATGTTTGTGTCCCTGCGTTGCTGCAGTGTGTCTTCACACACAACAAGCTGATAAACAAAGTTTATATAGATCAAGTTTATTGTGTGATTGTTATGGATAAGCCATGCCTACAGGCGAAGAAAATAGCTTGCTTTCGCTCCTGTGAGTCTTCCATGCTACGGTAAGAATAGGAATTTACAATTGATAAGTATTGGTTTGCAGTCCTGCGTTCTTGCTGTTCTAACGGTAATTGTCTGTGTTACTGTATAGCTTATTACGATTTTAGTACTTTTTCCGTTTCTTCATATCTATACAGTTCGGTTATAATCGAACTTTACACCAAGGTCAGTTTGTAGTTAAGGGGTTCAGTTTTATTTGGATTGGTACACGCGATTATATTACGACATTATGCTTATTCTGCTAATCTTACAGGATACGATAACAATCAACTTCATGTATAGTTTCATATTCTCTTCTTTTTTCTATCTACATTATATCGCGATTATTATTATTATTATTATTATTATTATTATTATTATTATTATTATTATTATTATTATTATTATTCCAATGGGGCTTCGGTTTCTTCTTACACAATAGCCTACATGCGCTTAATAATTTTCTATAACTATTTAAGTCAAACTTGAAAGAAGAAGCAGTGTAGTTTATTTGTTTTGTTTTTTAAATGATTATACTGGGCGTACATAATTCAGGCGCCTGTTGACTACTGCAGTAGTGTAAGCAGCATTGCGATCGAACTGAAGTGATTCGTATCGATTCCCGTAAACCTGAATGAAAATTGTACTGTGACTCTCAGACTAGGTACTAAATAGTTTAACTTCTTAGTTCCAACAGCAAGGCTTCAACGCACAATTCGGTCTTAAGTGCAACAATGCTTTCATACAGCTGTATGAAGCAAACAAAGCACGAAACTGTTTACTATTACTGGTTATTTCGAATAGCAAAGGTCTTTAAGGCATTGATCTGTCTGAATGAAAAACAGTACAGAGTCTAAGTTAGGATTTAAATATATCAGTACTATAAAGTTTTGGCGTGACTGTGTTTGAATGAGCGCCTTGAACCTGGTTACAAGGAATTACGCTATGTTAAAATGTATTTTTATTATTATTATTATTATTATTATTATTATTATTATTATTATTATTATTATTATTATTATTATTATATCTTTATTATTTGAAGGTAACTATGGAAATGAAGAGTTTAATTCGGCTCTGAAGGAGAAGAACCAAGAGGCGTTGTAAATAATGATGAATCCAAACAAAAAGAACCAATGAGAAGGCCAATTTTTAAAGATTGTTTTAAAGAAGACGAGAACCTGTGAGAGGTGTTAGAGATCAGCTTCAAAAGAAAAACAGTGAGAGGAAGAAATTTAAAAAAAAAACAATAAGAAACATTGAAGATTGTTCTGGAAAAGAGCCGGTCTGCCAGTGAGACGCACCGAAGATGGTTCTGAAGAAAAGAACATACAGTGAGAAGATACTGAAGTGGAGTCAGAAGAAAAAGAACTAATACACCAGAGAACCGGTGAACCAGAGAAGTAGCATGGATAATGGTTCGGAAGAGAGGAACCAGTTTTTAAAAGAAAAAGACAATCGAAGATGATTTAGAAGAAGGGAATTAAGCGAGGAAGACAATCAGCAAAAGACGGAAGCTGGCTCTAAAAGAGGAGACTCATGTGACGATAACTGAAGAAGAGGACAGTGAGAGAGTAATTGAAGATTAGCTCTGAAGAAGAGACCCAGCGAGGAGATCACTAAAGTGGATGCAAAAGAAGGAGACCCAATAAACAAGAGAACCGGTGACCCAGAGAACCAGATGGAAAGGTGGGTTTGAAGAGAAAATAACCAATAAACCATGAGTGATATGGAGCCCGCATTGAGGATGGTTCCGAAGTGGAGGAGAACCGGTGATCCAGGGCACCAACATTGAAGATGGTTTTGCAGAGGAGAACCGGTGAACCAGAGAACCAGATAATAGGATTGAAGATAATTTGAAAGAAAACCATGGCCATTGAACCAGAGAGTTGGTGAACCAGAGAACCAGCATTGAAAATGGTTTTGAAGAAGAGCAACAGCGGACTGAACACAGGGAACACGGTGAAGAAAGGGGAGAGATTTGCCTCGGACTTCTGCAAGCAATGCAACCCTCGGCATGCCCTTATCGTCACGCATCTCTATAAGGTATGGAACAACAATTACCACAATGTAACGCAGGGGACATAACACGATTTTGGGGGTCCTGTAGAGCGCAGTGGTTTGCATGTAGTGGATCGTCTACAGCGCAGAGGTAGAGATCGGTTATTATTATTCACAAGACCTACTGTTGTCAACCTCTGCGCTATCGTGGTGTGCATGAAATGGATCGTCGGTAGCGCAGGGGCAGATATAGGTTATTATTATTCACTAGACCTTCTGATTGTCAACCTCTGCGCTACAGTGGTCTGCATGCAGCGGATCGTCCATAGCGCAAAGGTAGGCATAGGACAAGATCTACCGATGTCAACCTATGCACTATAGAAGATCCACTACCAAACTATGACTTTATTGAGAAACCCAAATCGCCTTCACTCGTGCTCCTGTGATTGCAGAATAATATGATTGTGTATGTCAGTTATTTACATCTTAGTTTGGAAAGTGATGGCTTTGGTTTGTGAATGCATGCTTGTCGTAATTAGAATTAGTATGCTAATTTTTTATTGCATGTTCGTGATATGTCTTGGGTTTCATTAGGTTTTCCAGTATCGTGTAGTAGTAGTAGTAGTAGTATTAGTAGCAGCAGCAGTTGTAGTAGTAGTAGTAGTAGCAGCAGCAGTTGTAGTAGTAGTAGTAGTAGTAGTAGTAGTAGTAGTAGTAGTAGTAGTAGTAGCTGTTGTTGTTGTTGTTGTTGTTATTCTTGTTCTTGTTCTTGTTCTTGTTGTTGTTGTTCTTCTTCTTCTTGTTCTTCTTGTTCTTCTTCTTCTTAATTTCTTTTTTTAAATGATGGCTAAATGGTCAAGCAATTATTGTTACAAAGTTGTTATTGATAAATGTATATTTATAACTCATGATTAACTGATTTTTCCCGGACAGTTACTCTTTTTTTTATTTTGTAAAAATGTTAATATATATCGGCTACAGAGTTTTGACAAGTCACACATGCGTAAATGGCTACTTACTCGTGTAGCTTTCAGCGACTATCCCGATATGTCTACACCACAGCAGTTGAAACTACCCCAATGTTAATATATGTTTAAATTAAAGATATATCTTTTTCTATTACTCTTTTTTTTCTTTCCTTCTTTCGTTTCTTTCATTCTTTTTTTTTCTTCTTTCTTTTCTTCTTTTATTTATCCCCTCTTCCTTTGTTTTGTGTTTTGAAATTTATTTTATTATTTTTTTCTTAACATCTATCGATTTTGAATTTTCATCCAGATACCTCTGATGCCGCGCCATGGTGGTCCCTGGGCGTTGGATAGAGCAGAGTACTTCTACCAGGATCATATTGGGGTGGTATCTACAGACAGGCAGCCAGCGCTGACGTGGACTAACCGCAACGGAAGCTATTCTTCTAATTATGGTAAAACTTAAGTCAGTCTAACCGTTCAGACATCTCCTTCTACTACTACTACTACTACTACTCTTCTTTCTCCTTCTTCTCCTACAACTGCTCTTCCTCCTACTACTTCTACTACTATACTATACTGCTGCTGCTCCTCCTCTTTCTACTCCTACTACTGCTCCTTCTAATACTACTACTATACTACTTCTACTACTATTACTACTACTACTTAATACAAAGCTGACTTATCACTCTTCTTTCTCCTCCTCCTCCTCCTCCTCATACTTATTCTACTACTACAGCTACATGTGCTACTATTGCTACTAATCCTTATCTCACTCCTAATACTAATACTACTATTAGGCTACTACTTATCTCACTCATCCTACTCCTTTGGCTATTACTACTGTTGCTACTACTACTTTTACTTCTACTACTACTGCTGCTACTACTACGACTACTTCTGCTACCACTACTACTACTACTGCTACTACTACTAATCTCAATCCTCTTACTACTATCACTACTACTACTACTTCTTCTACTACCAATACTACTTCTACCACTACTACTATTACTACTTATCTTACTCCTCCTCCTTTTACTACTGCTACTACTCTTACTAGTATTACTACTACTACTTAAACTACTACTACTACTTCTACTAATCTCACTCCCTCTACTACTATCTCTAATATTACTACTTCTACTACTACTACTACTTCTACCACTACTACTACTACTTCTACCACTACTACTACCACTACTACTACAACTACTTCTACTACTACTGCTACTACTACTATTATTATCACTCCTTCTACTACTATCTCTAATATTACTACTACTACTTCTACCACTACTACTACTTCTACCACTACTACTACTTCTACCACTACTACTACCACTATCACTACTTCTACTACAACTACTACTTATCTCACTCCTCCTACTTCTACTACTAATAATCTCACTCCTCCTCCTCCTCCTCCTCCTACTACTACTGCTGCTACTACTGCTACTACTGGAATAAAATAGAAGACTTCTGGCATTCAAACTTGACAATAATGATAAACAAATGTGTGCATAAGCTAAAAGAATGCTAAATACGACCCACAAAAAACAAACAAACAAACAAACAAACAAACAAAAACAAAAAACAAGACCAAAGGGCTCAATGCACATTTTGGACCTAAGCTCTTCTTCTTTAGGCGGACAAAATACAAAAGACAAAGCAACAATAATTCCCTACAGAACTTGTTTCATGTCTTCTGTTTCTTGGAGTTCAGTTGGGAAGTGTGTGTGGTTGTGTTGTCTCTTGTGCTTTGTCCGCCCTAAGAAGAGCTTAGCTGAGACATTTTGCATTGTGTCGATTTGTCTTGCTTTTGTCGTCATTAGCATTCAGATAGCTTGTGTACACTTTGGTTTCTCATTATTCTACTGCCACTAACTAATACTACTATTCCTTCCTTCTCCTCTTCCGCCTTCTCCTTCTACTCCTACTACTTTCCTGTCATTGCAGGTTGCAGCACGGTGGTTCACTCGCTGAACAAGAAAGGCCGCTGGCTGCTAGAGGATATCATCACTAGAGAGATAGAGGACAACGACGACGATGAGCGCTTCGGCTACTGGCGATACAAGGCTTTGCCGCAAGTTCTCGCCAATGAGCCCTTTAAAGTCACCTTGGTGCGACGATTTTTTAAGGCCAAGGACGTTGCCCAAGGAACCGAGGGCAAGATCTGGGAATTCTTCGATAGCAAAGCCACCGTTCCTTACGTGAGTGGTTTAGAAGGAAAAAAAAAAGAAAGTGATGTTTGTGTGATCATTGCCATCCTTGTTTGTTGTTTGTTGTTTGTTTATTCATTCTTATATAGCGGTTTATCCATCTAAAGAGCTGCTCAAAGCGCTGGCTGATACAGGATCTAACTCAATCCGTTCTAGGCGCCCGCTGGCAAGGAGCCTTTGGGCTTTTGACCTCATTATTGTCCTGATTACTGTAACATCATCATCATCATCATCATCATCATCATCATCATCATCATCATCATCATCATCATCATCATCATAAGCAGCAACAGAAGCATTGTTATCGTCACCGCCGTCGTTGCCGTCATCCGCACCTTCCTTCTCCTCCTCCTTCTTATCATCAATCATCACATTATCATTATCATCTTCATCATCGTTGTCGTCGTCGTCGTCCCCATTTCTCATCTTCAGCATCGTTGCCATAGTCATCTTTATCCTCAACATCGTCGTTATCGCCGTCTTCTTCTTCTTTTTTCCCTCCTCCTCCTAATCATCATCATCAGCAGCTGCAGCAGCAGTATCATAATGATCATCCTGGTGCACCACCACCACCATCATCATCATCATCATCATCATCATCATCATCATCATCATCATCATCATCATCATCATCATCATCTTCTTCTTCTTCTTCTTCTTCTTCTTCATATGTTTGAATATGTGCAGTCGACTCCCAAAACAAAGGAGCCGAAGGAGGAGCCGAGAGGACGGGAATTGCGACAACGCTGCAGGAGAAAGGAAATGAAGACAGCTAAGCATTGGAGAGGCGTGCAACGTCCTGCAGCTGAAAGAACCAGACGACATGAATTCAAGTACACCAAGGACATGGAGCCTGACCCTAGGTAAGCGCAGTTATAGATTTCAAGTGATGATGGGATGGAAATAGCTAATTTGATTTTATCGCTGTTTTATATTGCTGCCAAAATATGATTACGAGACTATACACGCGGAAGAAAAATGTTTCAATAAAAATTTATTAAATTGAAACTTTTATTTCATTTTTTAAAATTTCTTTATTTATATATTTAGTAATGTTAATTAAAATAATATTATTTATTTTATTTTTAGTTCATTTATTTACTTTTATTTACTGACACTCAGGTTATATAATGTATATGTATTCCCCCACACATCCCTCTTATTTTGGGAAAAATGAGGATTCGGCCAGCCGGCACACAATGTTTATGCTTTGAATCGAAATAATGTTTTTTTAAAATTATTATTATTTTTTATTTTTATGTCGTTTCTTTTTTCAGAGAGCGAGATGGATCAAAAGATGTTCCCGAGATACAATACGTCATTGTGACGCCAGGTCTAATCGATTCTTCCCATTTCAAGCGCAGAGCACTAGCACATTTGGAAGAAGGAGAGAGTGAGTTCCCTCCCCTGGGTTCTTTAATACCTCATTTAAAGGGACATTTATACACAAGTTGTTCTTCTTTCATACATTTTTTACAAAAAGTCTCATTTCGTCTGTAAAATTAAAGTTTTAGTGGCAAAAGCCCGTATTAGAGATATAATATGCTTGTTCTTTGAATCCACCCCAAATTTCCAAAAGTGTGTTTTAGCTCTTTAGGGGATTGGAGAGGAGTACAAGCCATATAATTTGCTTTTAAACTCATAATTATGCAGATTTTTTCTTCTTCTGTGACTGCAGAAGAGAAACGGAGGACAAATGGCCGCGCAAAGCTGAGAGGCAGCGGGAAAAGTCTGCTCAGGGATTTTTACGATGACTTTAGGCTTAACCCGGCACTCCCTGCATGTGATAGGTGGGCTGGTGAGTAGGCCTATTTATAGTCACTATGACTTGTGTGTGTGTGTGTGTGTGTGTATGTGTGTGTGTGTGTAGAGGGGTGGATGTAAGTGTGGGTGTAAGAGACGCGCGTGCGTGCCTGCGTGTGTGTGTGTGTGTGCGATTTGCAGATTGAAGTATTTTATATTTTGTATGTTGTGCCATTAGGCACGTTGTGCGTCTGCATGTGCACATGATAAAAGGAATTCGATGATCACAAGAGAACTGTAAAGAAGGAGTCATCGTTTTAGTGTAAATAATAATAATAATAATAATAATAATAATAATAATAATAATAATAATAATAATAATAATAAGAGAAGAAGAAGAAGAAGAAGAAGAAGAAGAAGAAGAATAAGAAGGATGAGGAAAAGGAGAAGAAGAAGAAGAAGAAGAAGAAGAAGAAGAAGAAGAAGAAGAAGAAGAAGAAGCCATCGTTTTAGATATTATAAAAAAAAAAGAAGGAGAAGAAGAAGAATGAGAAGAAGAAGAAGGAGGAGGAGGAGAAGAAGAAGAAGAAGAAGAAGAAGAAGAAGAAGAAGAAGAAGAAGAAGAAGAAGAAGAATGACAACAACAATAAGGATGACGAACAAAAACAACGACAATAACAACAAATAAAAAAATAATGTTAAAAAATAATCACAATGATTTTTTTTAAATCGTAGTAGATCTATATATCGCAATTGCTCAGTGAATGAGTGCCTCATTGTGCGAGTCTTGAATTTTAAAAGATGCTGGGTCTGTGATGAAGTGCACACCATCTTTGAAAAGCAATCATTGTAGACGGTGAAATAGACGATAGACGAAATAGAACTATATCGAGCAAACATCTCATTCTGCCTAAGTGCTTTGTATGTCTGGTAATTTGAAGAGAAGGAGAGGAAGGAGGAGAGAGAGAGAGAGAGAGAGAGAGAGAGAGGGGGGGGGGCTTATTAAGTAAGCATCCTTTAGCCACAAGTCGATTGTTCTTCTTTCTCTTTGACGGCTTCTTTTATCTAAAACTCAGAATACTTACTTTATAGCGCCGAGTGTTAATCCGTGATCAGCAATATAATGGCATCATCAATACTCTTCACCTTCATTCCCCAACCCTGTCGCCTATCAACGGTAGGGTAGAATAACACGTCGTTTGAAAATTACACCATTCTGCTAATACGGTGTAGTGGCTGTTATTTGGGGAAATACTCAAGCCCTCTTTTTCTTACTCGCTCGTCTTTTCTATTTCGTTATTTTTTTATTTTTTTTTTTAGCATCCACACCTCACCCACCCCCAACCCCTTCCCCACACCACCCTCACTCCAATCCCGTACACATCGATCCTCTCTCTCTCTCTCTCTCTCTCTCTCTCTCTCTCTCTCTCTCTTAAAAGCGTACTGGAGACACGCGACACATGTCGGTATATTTCAAGATCAGTTTGATCTTTTAGCAGGCTTAATGGTAGGCAAACCGTTTCTCCCGACTACATCAACAACGGCTTGTTTTAATAGCCAGCAACTGCTGTGGGAAGAAACAGCTGTTGATGATGATGATGATGATGATGATGGATGATGATGATGTTGACGCTGATGTTAATGATGATGATGATAATGATGATAATGATGGCGGTGGTGGTGGTGGTGGTGGTGGTGGTAGTAGTCTACAAGATGCTAGACATTGCTATAGTCAAATTAAGGGGTAATTTGTCTCTCTGTCATTTCTAAATTGGGATGTTTGATCTACTGTATTGGAGCGTTTCTGGTTTAGGGCTGAATTATAACGCCGCGGCCTTTATGCTGGCATCAGCTCTCATATGAAGTAGCAAAGCGTGGACACTGAGCTGGGGGGAACTTTTCAGGACTAGATGCAGCCGTACTTCGCTAGCTAGCACATATGAAAATCTGAGCGCCTTTAGCATTCCTCTAGCATGAAGCCGTGCACTATCTGAGTACATATTGAATTAGACTGATGTTATTTCTCTGCTTCATGTTCATTCTGATGAGTATCCGTAAATCGCTATTTACGAGCAATGATAACATTTTTCTTCATTTTATTTTCCTTTTCAGATGATGACGTCGGTAGCCTTGACGTAGATGATGACGTTACAATAGATACAGTATACGAAGAGCTGGTGCACTATCCGACCCCTCATCAAGTCTCCATCATGGATTACGTCAACAACAACAACAAGATCCGACCAAGGAAAAAACCTACAGAAAACACCTCCCGAAACAACCTCAAGCTTCCTAAAATATTTGGCACTGAGGTGACGACAGTGATTGGTTCCGATGGCGTCATGCGATTACATGACGTCGAAAATGCCCCGCAGGCCCAGAAAGACAGCGACAGTGGCATGTCATCCCCAGGGTCCAAGCTAAACGGAAGTGTGGACAACGAGACGAAAATTAAAGCTGAGCAAAGTGACGATGACAGTGGTGTAGGCTCTCGTCGTCATCATCGTCATTGTTCTCAACCGGCGGTGACAAAGAATGAGCAAACTTTCCTCGATGCAGATTCGGAATATCCTCTAATTTGGGCCAGGAACAGAGAAACAATTCTGTCCAGAATCAGCGAAAAATCTGTGCTATTTTCATCAATAGCTCCTTCAGATCAACCTCAACCAGCCCAGTGCTATGACGTTGATACGATTTGCACGGTTTTGCGGAAAGAGTTCAACTTTAACTTTCTTCGCCAGCAGATCAGAAGGTGGAGAGTAGCTGCACCAGGAACAAGAACAACACGTGCCGAAAAACGACGATCATGGTCAACACATGTTTTGAAGAAATGCCCACTCACTGCTGGGTTCCACATCAGGTCGATATGCGAGTGGATGGGATATACCAAGAAAACTCACGCTGACGTTGAAAGCAAAAGCTCCGACGCTCAACACATTGACGTAAAAACCGCTAACGGTCATAATGCTCAGTTTGATGGCGTCACGTGTGACACCGAAACTGACGATAATTTCAAGGAGACGAATAACGATGCGGTGCCCAAAATAGATGCACAAAAAGATACCAAAATCGGCAAAAGGAGACCCAGAATGACCAGAGATGATTACGTCGCCGCTAAGAGAGCCAAAAAGGCTAGATCGGAGGCAGACAAAATGGTTGCCAGGAAAGCCAGGAACGATGAAAAAATTGCTGCCAGGGTGGCAAAAAGAGCCAGAATTGCTCAAAAATTGGCATCCCTGACGGCAACCAAGGGTCACAGTACCCATGGATGGGTCATGGACGATTGGGAAGAGGTAGATCCAGGTTGGAATCTGGTGTGTCGTCCTGCAACGAGGAGTCAACCGTGGAACAGAGTTCACCCAAACGTGACCAGAAACGACTTGATCCGTATCAGGTCAGTAGTATGCATTGACATTATGAGTGCTTTCATCATCATCATCATCATCATCATCATCATCATCATCATCATCATCATCATCATCATCATCATCATCATCATCAGTCTTTCAGCAGTATCTGTAGTTGTAAAAATGGTTTGGAGGGGTGGGGGGTTAAGTAGTAATTTAGTATGTTTTTATCATATTGATTTACACAGCTGTAGTATGTACGCGTGAAAGAGTAGCTTGTCTTGTAATTATATGTATAGTGTGTATATGTGTTTGCGTAAGAAAGTGTGCGTTTATATGCGCTTAGATCCTTAGGGTAGGCGCTTTATAAATGCCAGTTATTATTATTATTATTATTATTATTATTATTATTATTATTATTATCATCAGTAGTGAAGAGTCCGCTGGACCTAAAGCAACAACCATGTAATGTAATGTAACATCAGTAGTAATAGGAGTTAGTAGACTTTTACATTACCTGTATATACATTTTTATGTTGGAAGTATGTGTGCTTGGTTAGTGGGCGATTGCAGTTGCATCGTCGTTGTCTTCGTCATCATCATCACCATCATCATCATCACCACCATCATCATCATCATCATCATCATCATCATCATCATCACCAACATCATCATCATCACCATCATCATCATCACCATCATCATCATCATCATCATCATCATCATCATCATCATCATCATCATCATCATCATCATCATCATCATCAGTAGTAGTAATAGTAGTTAGTAGACTCTTACATTACCTGTACATAGATTTGTATGAAAGTATGTGTGCATGGTTAGAGCGCGATTGCAGTTGCAGGGTATTTGTGAGTGTGTGGTGAACATTTTGATTTGTGGGAATCGCTGACTGATTGCGTGGAAGCAGGCTTATGTATGGTCTAGTGCGTGTAGTATGAAGTGTCTGTGGAAGCGAACATTAGCCTCATGTTATTGCATTGCAGTGTTTTACACGCTTTGCTATTTTTTAAAATCAATTGTTGATTCAGCCCCAAGCTTAAATCTTGATAAGTGTAACTCAGATTCGTTTATCCACACAACCTGTTCACTCAGCAACAAGGCAGGAGTCGTCGTATGACATTTTCTAACTTTATTTCGCATACATCAACAACTGCATACACGATCACTTTCCGAAAATCACTTCAAAAGATCAGCATAAAAAATCATTACCAATCTCTATGTTACGTTGAAACGCGAACGAAAGTATGTTTGAAGCGCGCACGATAGATCTAATCGTTTCGTTTTGCAAAGTATTCAATAATAGAGTTTATTTACCTTTGATTTGAGTTTGCATTGTTGTTAGGAGAGGCTTTGTATAACGTTGATAATTTTCGTTAGTCGATATTATTGGAGAATTCCCTAGACTCTCGTGTTTACTATCGATGGAAACTTCCCGATAAATATCGAAGTATGAGGACGTTCCCGGAAGGAGAAGAAATATGTATGACGTAAGACAGTAATGACGAAGTTAGAAGCGATTGGTTAAATTGCGTCATACGAGATTGATCCAGGGTGTTCGGGAGTATCAAGAGACTATTTAAGTGCCGCGCTGTTTCAAAGGTGTTGAGTTGTTGTTGATAGTGAGTTGGAAAGTAAATTTGAGAGTGGAAAGGCGATTGAGCGATTGTATGCCGTTGTTGATGTGTGCTGAATAAAAGTGGAAAACTTCATACGTCGACTTTGTGACTTGTATGCTGATTGAGCGGGTTGCGTGAATAAACGAATCTGAGCTACACTCATCAGTACTTCAGCATTGGGGCTGAATCCACTACTGATAGAAAATACCAACATCAAACTGAGTGTAACACTCTATCAATCACGTTTTCACTCCTCAAACAGACACCGTGCACCACTTATATAGTCTCTCTATAATCGAGAGAAAGTTCGAACATTCCAGCATGACGCAATAACACCCAGTCAAAATAAAACTCGTCACCGGAACAATGCCCTGTCTTACGTCATATAACATTATTTAGGTTAGAAGAATCTCTTAGCTATTACTACATTTATTTACATGCTTTGATCGATAGTAAACAAGTAATTCTAGAAAATTCTCCAATAATATCGACCGACGAAAATTATCAACATTCTACAAAGCTTCTTCTAGCAACAACGCAAAATCAAATCAAAGGTAAATACACTCTGTTATTGCATTCTTTTCAAAACAAAACGATCGGATTTATTGTGCGCGTCTTAAACGTAACATAGTGCTATTTTTAATGTTTAGGTGATATAATTTATATGCACACATTTTATTGTAATTGTGAATGTATTAATGTCATTGCATGTGTTGTTTGGAAATTGTCCAACCACCCACTCCATTTCCTTGTAATTTATGTGGACAGTACATATATCTCCAATCCTGAATCTATATATTGTAGTGGTGACTGTTAAACACATGTACTGCACAGTGGAGATCGGCTGTTGAAGTTTGATTCAAGTGTCGCTTGTATTCAAGTTATGCTACAGTCTCGGTCGTCCTTTGCTTTTTATTTACAAGAATATTCCAAGTTCGGGTACACGTATATTCAAATCGACTACATTCACTGCTTCATACTAGGACATAAAGATTTTATTTTGATGCAAGTAGACATCATCATCATCATCATCATCATCATCATCATCATCATCATCATCATCATCATCATCATCATCATCATCATCGTCATCATCATCATCATCAACAACAACATCAACATCATTTTTGTCTTACACATTTTTTTCTGACCGACCCATTGAAAGCCAGTCGACTATATGTAAAGACCTTTTCTTAGCTGTTTGCCACTGAGGCATTTGGCCTGTTTGTGAATGCAGAAGAAAAATCATGCATTACATTATATTACATGATTATTGCTTTAGGTCCAGCGGACTCTTCCGAGCCAAATCAGGACCGGACAACCCCTGATCCGCATAAAAGATCTGCTGAAACAACCCTAGTGGTAAAACGGAAAGCTCTCCACCAGCCAGGCACTTTACAATAAAGACATCCCACGCAGGAGACGCTGAGGCTGTACTCTAATTTATCGAACCCCCGTTTACAAAAACAAAATAGAATACAAACATCATTATAAATTATCAACAAAACACATACATATAAAATGCCTACATTGCTAAATAATAACATCATAGGAAGCCCTAGTGACCACCTGGCAGAAAGCGTCCACTATTCCCAAGCTGATCCAACAGACCTCATACACAAACAAGGAGTCTTGTCCCGGAAGAGTTTTCAAGAAAAAGGGTAGACGACTGGTCTTGCGAAGAAGAAGATAGCAGATTGATAGAACAGAGCAGGAATGAGAAAGAGTAAATGAGAAAGACAGCAACAGTGGGAATTTAAAGCACTAAATTTCCAGAAAGTGGGGATACTATTTACACTAAAACCCCCGGCAACCCAACGGGGGTGAAAAATCATGCAGCATTTAGAAAAATAGTGGGGGTACAAAATGAAAGAATGACAATTTTATCAAGCACTTACATATTTCCAGACAAGAAGCATGATCACAATTTGATTGGACTTTTTGCTTTTTCGGGTCCATGCAGTAAACCTTTAGCGGCAAAAGCTGGACCTGCATGATTACAATGCCCCTAATATTATAACATTGTTACCAGAGACGGCATCAAAACCGTTGTTATTGTTGGTGCTTTTGTTGTTGTTGTTATCGTTAATGGTGGTGGTGGTGTTTTGTACATAATGTTCACTGATATTACAGCGTGAAGCTCGTCAATGAAAACAAGAACGCGAAGGAGGTGGAGGCAGTCAACCATGTATTGAAGCGAATGCTAAGGGGGAGAATCGCTCTCACCGACCCTTGCTCACTACTCACGATGCTCTCCCTTGCATGCTCCGTCTTGCTTTATCCCTCTAGGTAACTTTGTATTTCTATATAAAAAAATAATAATAATAATAATAATTTTAATAATAATAACAAATCTCTGTTTAAATTAGCATACTTTGGATCACATTTTTTGTTTTGTGTTTATCATAATCAATTTTGGAAATTTGTCTGTGCCACACATGTGTTTGACAAATCATGGTAGAAAATAATTATACAGTTTG
Organism: Oncomelania hupensis; assembly: GCA_036898135.1. NCBI lineage: Eukaryota > Metazoa > Mollusca > Gastropoda > Littorinimorpha > Pomatiopsidae > Oncomelania > Oncomelania hupensis. The sequence continues at coordinate 93,023,807 of CM072514.1, read as the reverse complement.
ATCTAGGAGTTCTTTCAAACGGGTTTCTCACAATTTGTTACGTTGAAACGAACGAAAGTGTGTCTAAAGCGCGCACGATAGATCTAATCGTTTCGATTTGCAAAGTATTCAATAATGGAGTTTATTTACCTTTGATTTGAGTTTGCATTGTTGTTAGGAGAGGCTTTGTATAACGTTGATAATTTGCGTTAGTCGATATTATTTGAGAATCTTCTGGATATGCGTGTTTACTCTTGATAGAAATTTCCGGATGGATATCGAAGGTCGTGAATGTTCCCGGAAGTAGAGAAAATGTGAATGACGTAAGTCAGTGATGACGATCTTTAGTTCGATTGGTGGCAGTGCGTCATTTCTACCACGTACCAAATCGTTCCAGAAAAGAGAGAGGTTATTTAATCGTGAGCCGAGTCGCTGTTGATAGAGAGAAAAGTTGTTGATAGTGATTTGGAAAGTTGCTGTGAAAGTTGTTGAGTTGAATTGAGAATTGTATGCAGTTGTTGATGTGTGCTGAATAAAAGTGGAAAACTTCATACGTCGACTTTGTGAATTGTATGCTGTTTGGACGGGCTGTGTGAATAAACGAATCTGAGTTACACAACTATCAGGAATTCAAGCATCGGGGCTGAATCAGATACTGATAGAAAACATCAACATCAAACAGAGTGTAACATTTTGGGGGCCAAGCCGGGATTCACGCCATAGCCAAGGGTTCAACTGCTACAACAAGCGAGTCAACGTTACGAGAAGCAGTCATCGAGGGTAGCCGCCAACGAGTTGCGTCGAGAGGGGCCAACATACTGGGACTATATCCGATAGGTTCGGGTTGACTGCAAGGGCGTGTAGTCGCCGAAGAGTTGCTTCGTGAGCGAACAACAGAGCGGGACTACGTGGCTGCCGCAAGACTACGTCAAGGGACGTCTCGGAGCTACATCGCCAGTGTTACAGCGAGCGTCGAGCGGACGTCGCGTCTACTTCAGCACAGGAGCGTATACATCAACACCAGCGTGGTGCAGCGTCGCATACGACGAGGACAGCGGGGCCTGCGTCAGCGAAGGCGACTAGTGACAAGCATCAGCGCTACTGCAGAAAGCGTGCTGTTCTAGAACAGTCTAGAAAGGTACAGCACAGTCAAGAACTTTCCAGAAAAAGAAAAAAAAAAGAACTCTACAGTCAAGAACTTTCTAGAAGAAGAACTTTCCAGAAAAGAACTTTCTAGAAAAGAACTTTCCAGAAGCATCAAGATGGCTGACTTCTGGCAGAAAGGGGTTGAACTGAATCTAAAAGGCAAGCAGCTGACGGAGTACGTCAAGTCTCAGGAGAGAACACGAGAAAGAGAATTGGAAGAGAAGCGTCTAGAAAAAGAAATAGAACTAGAACAGAAGCGTCTAGAACTAGAAGAGCAGCGTCGCCGTGAAGAAAGAGAACTAGAAGAGCGGCGTCAAGAAAAAGAAGAGCAACGACGTCGAGAAGAAAGAGAGTTCGAAGCGCAGCGTCGCCGAGAAGAAAGAGAGATGGACGAGAGACAATTAGAGGCTGAGCGTCAGTACCAGCTGGAGTTGGCGCGTATCCAAAACAATCAGCATGCGCCACAAGTCGTCAGCGACCACATGGCTCCAAAATTGCCAGCTTTCGTCGACGGGAAGGACCAGATCGACAGTTATTTGGCGAGATTTGAAAGGTTTGCCAAAAGCTCTAACTGGCAACCTCAAGACTGGGCGATTCGACTAAGTGCACTTCTGACGGGAGAAGCACTCGACGTCTACACCAGATTGTCGGACGATGACGCTAAAGACTACGACGTCTTGAAAGAGGCCCTATTGCAGTGCTACAACTTTACAGAGAAGGGCTACCGTAAACGCTTCCGTGAATGCCGGCCTAAGTCAGGCGAGACGCCAAAGCAGTTTGTGGAGCGCCTGTCGTCATATCTACACAAGTGGGTGGAGTTATCAGGCGAAACGAAGTCTTACGACAGTCTCCATGACCTGATCGTGAAGGAACAATTTCTCAATGCCTGTCACAAGGACCTAGCGACCCACTTAGAAGAACAAAAGCTGCAGACGCTTAAAGATGTGACTGAGGCTGCTGAAAGATATCTCATCGCTCATGGGAAAACCCTGGGGCCACCCAGCGCGACGAAACATTTTCAGAAGACTGGAAACCATGTGAACCAGATCCAGGGAAGCCAGACGAGCCAGAGACAGACAGACTCCACGCCTCCTCCCAGGGAAGGGCATTCAAGAGGCTGTTTCACCTGCAACGCTACAGACCACAGGGCGGCTAATTGTCCTCAAAACAAAAGTAGCGGACAGCGGAGCAGTACGGACAACGCAGCGGCGGGCAACCGGCAGAGGCGGTTCTCCAATCAACGGCAAACCAGTAGATCTGACCATCAAGTGTGCGGCGGGAGCGTCATTCTCTTCCGAGTGAGACCGAGCGCACAGCTACCCCTGCGGACGTGCAAGAGTGCATGACCGATGGCCAACTTCTTCTTGCCAACGGAAAATCCATCCCCGTCGTCGCCAGCGCAGCTGTGACCGTCCAGAACATGCCTGTTTCAAAGGGACGCGTCGGAAATCATGAAGTGACTGTCTTAAGAGACTCTGGCTGCAGTGGGGTCATCGTCAGAGAAGACCTAATCGCTAAAGAACAGTTCACTGGCGATTCAAAATGGACACTTATGGCCGACAGCAAATGTGTGAGAGCGCCAGTTGCGAAAATTCATGTCAACACCCCTTTCTACATAGGCGAAGTCGAAGCGGTTTGCCTGAAGAAGCCGCTGTATGATTTGATGATCGGGAATATCGACGGCGCGAGACGACCCGACGACCCCGATCCAGAGTGGAGTCCTGCCTCAATTCAACACGTCGAAGTTGTGGAGGAGGATCCATTGCCATTTCCCGATGGAGACCTTACAGACTGCTACGGGACAATGTGGTTACTCCGGCTCAGCCCTGCCGACCAGAGGTCGTCGGTGCCGTTACAACCAGGGCCCAGGCCAAGAGAGACAAGACGTCTACGCCACTGAAGGTCGCCGACAACTCTAAAGCTGCCATCGTGGACAGAGATAAGCTGATCCAGCTCCAGGAAGCTGATAGCACTTTAAACAAGTACAGGAACCGCCAAGATTACGTGACCAAACGCAGTGGCACGGTCTATTTTGAGGTGAAGGCCAAGATCCTGTACCGAATCTTCCAGCACCCGAGGGTCAACGGAGGGAAACCACTACGTCAAGTCTTGGTACCGTTACCTCTAAGGCGCCAAGTGATGGAAGTAGCTCACGACTCTATCATGGGAGGTCACCTAGGCATCAGAAAGACGTCAGACAGAATCCAGGCGGTGTTCTACTGGCCAGGACTTCATGCGGACGTCAGCCGTTTCTGCCGATCATGTGACATTTGCCAGAAGACCATACCTCGGGAAGGGTCCCGAAAGTACCTATGCAGAGGATGCCTTTGATCGACCGACCTTTCAAGAGGGTGGCATTAGACTTAATCGGCGAAATAAGACCTCCGAGTGAAGAAGGTCATCGGTGGGTACTGACTTTAGTGGACTATGCGACTCGGTACCCAGAAGCAGTGCCGCTGAAGAAGATTGACACTGAAACTGTAGCAGAGGCACTGGTGGACATGTTCAGTAGACTTGGAGTGCCTGAAGAAATTCTGACAGACCTCGGGACGCAGTTCGTCTCTGACTGCATGAAGGAGGTGAACAGACTGCTGAGCATCCGGCATTTGACTACGACACCCTACCATCCAATGTGCAACGGGCTTGTCGAAAAGTTCAATGCTACGCTGAAATCCACCCTGAAGAAACTGTGCAGCGAGCAGCCCAGACAATGGCATCGCTATATCAACGCCTTACTTTTCGCCTACAGAGGAGTACCGCAGGAGTCCACCGGCTTTTCTCCGTTCGAGCTGCTGTACGGAAGAACCATCCGAGGGCCGATGCACATCCTAAAAGAACTGTGGACGAAAGAAGTAGACACCCCAGAGGTGAAGAACAGCTACCAGTACGTGTTTGAGCTACGGAGAAGCTGGAGCAGACTCTCGAGATAGCCAGAGAAAACCTGAAGAAGTCCCAAGACTGTGGAAAGCACTACTACGATCGTAGGGCTGTGAACAGGAAGTTTAAACCTGGCAACAAAGTGCTGGTGCTGCTACCTACCGATCACAATAAGTTGCTGATGCAGTGGAAAGGCCCGTACGAAGTGGAGACCGTGGTGGGAATCAACGACTACAAGGTGAAGGTCGGCCAGCATTCCAAGATATACCACGCCAACCTCCTTAAGCTGTACGTGGAAAGGCCATCAGAGACTGTGCACGCAGCCACAGCAGCTGTGACCGACGACAGCTTTGACAGCGAAGAACTGTTGGAACTGGGAGACTTCCACAGCAAAGAAGGCATCGATGATGTTAAGCTAGGACCAAGCTTGACGGAAGGTCAAAAGATGGAGCTCAAGGACCTTATGGGCGAATTTCCCCATAGCTTCAGTGATGTCCCAGGCTCTACGACTTTGGTCGAACATGAAGTCCACACCCAGACCTGGAAGGAGCATCTGCAGACCATGAGGGAGCTGTTCCACCGTCCCGCAGAAGCCAACCTGACCGTGAGACCCAGCAAATGCATCCTGGGAGCTGACAACGTCAACTGCGTCGGACGTCCGATGGAAGAAGGGGACAACGGAGGACGCACTGACTCCAGGAAAGCCCACGAGATCACCGTCTTTGACCCTGGGCCGATGACGACCGCAACTGACGAGGGCGTCGATTCCTTGCGAATGAAAGAACATTGACTGTGTTGGTGAACTAAGAATATCGGTAATATCTAGACAGGCTTGAAGATGAAAAACATTGACTGTGTAGATAGACTGTGAACATTGACAGTACCCAGAAAGACTTGCAGATGAGAAACATTGACTCTGTGTGAATGAACTGTGAACATTGACATTATTCAGGCAGATTTGAAGATGAAAACCATTGACTCTGTGTAGATAAGCTGAGCGCAATTACAGTATTCAGAAAGTCTTAAATTAGTTTCAATTGTGGACTTTGTTTGTGCATTACGTTTCAACGTTGTTGAAAGAAATTGGGTAAATTTCTTCTTGAGTGGGGGGTTATGTTACGTTGAAACGAACGAAAGTGTGTCTAAAGCGCGCACGATAGATCTAATCGTTTCGATTTGCAAAGTATTCAATAATGGAGTTTATTTACCTTTGATTTGAGTTTGCATTGTTGTTAGGAGAGGCTTTGTATAACGTTGATAATTTGCGTTAGTCGATATTATTTGAGAATCTTCTGGATATGCGTGTTTACTCTTGATAGAAATTTCCGGATGGATATCGAAGGTCGTGAATGTTCCCGGAAGTAGAGAAAATGTGAATGACGTAAGTCAGTGATGACGATCTTTAGTTCGATTGGTGGCAGTGCGTCATTTCTACCACGTACCAAATCGTTCCAGAAAAGAGAGAGGTTATTTAATCGTGAGCCGAGTCGCTGTTGATAGAGAGAAAAGTTGTTGATAGTGATTTGGAAAGTTGCTGTGAAAGTTGTTGAGTTGAATTGAGAATTGTATGCAGTTGTTGATGTGTGCTGAATAAAAGTGGAAAACTTCATACGTCGACTTTGTGAATTGTATGCTGTTTGGACGGGCTGTGTGAATAAACGAATCTGAGTTACACAACTATCAGGAATTCAAGCATCGGGGCTGAATCAGATACTGATAGAAAACATCAACATCAAACAGAGTGTAACACAATTAATACCATGGTTTGAAACTACTGACAGTGGGAAATGTAAAGAAAAATAAATACAACTTAATAGCCTACCACTTTAATAATTATTGTTGTGTTTGCTGATTGAATACTACTGCTACAACAACAACAACAACAACAACAACAACAACTACTACTACTACTACTACTACTACTACTACTACTACTACTATTGCTACTACTACTACTACTACTACTAATGTTAATACTACTATTGCTACTACTACTACTACTGCTACTACTACTACTACTACTACTACTACTACTACTACTACTACTACTACTACTACTACTACCAACAACAATAATAATAATAATAATAATAATAATAATAATAATAATAATAATAATAATAATAATAATAATAATAATAATAAGAAGAAGAAGAAGAAGAAGAAGAAGAAGAAGAATAGCAACAATAATAATAATAATAATAATAATAATAATAATAATAATAATAATAATAATAATAATAATAATAATAATAATAATAAATAATTTTTAAAAAGTGATATTGAAGATTTTTTTTTTCAATATGCCAAAGTTTGTAAACTACTTTGGTAATATTGTAATGTTTTGCAGGTGCCAAGCCCTGCTCGACTGTGCCAACTGTGACAACATCTTCACAACTACAACAAAGAAGGCGACTCATCACCCACCCCCTCCTCATACTCCTAGGATTCCTCTTCCTCCTCTTCCCCCTCTTTCTGCCTCGCCCGAGGTTCCACCAGAAAGAGGGGGGCAGGAGGAAGGGAAGAAAGAAAAGGAGGAGGAGGAGGAAGATCGTTCCATTAGAGGTCCATTCGCCATCTTGTTTCCAGCTCCTGACGACAGGTCAGCATATCTATTAATACATTTATAAATAAATAAAGTTAATACACATATTCATGCATGCACACCCTCATCCTCCCCCCCCCCCCCCCTCTCCAACATGCATACATACATACATATATACAAAACATACATAAATAAGTTGATTACTTAATTACAGCTATTTGTCCATTCTGTTTTGTTTCATACGTTTGATGATGATGATGATGATGATTGCGGTAGTGGTGATGATGATAATAATGATGACAACGACTGCGATGTCGATGAAAAAGAAGAAGAAAGTAAAGAAAAATAAGTAAAAGAAGAAGAAGAAGAATGATGAAGATTGATGATAATGATTGATTGATTGATTGATGATGATGATGATGATGATGATGATGATGATGATGATGATGCTGATGATGATGATGATGATGGTTTTTAAAGAAGATTTTTAGAGAGATTGCGTGTGAAAGTTTGTTTGAATATTTAAGAGTGACAGGCCTGTTTTTTAAGATCTGAATCATTTTATAATATTTTAAGATAACGATTTTCTGGTCCTGATTTGGCTCGGAGGAGTCCGCTGGACCTAAAGCATTAAACATGTAATGTAATGTAATGATGATGATGATGATGATGATGATTTTAAACGACAGTGCATTGCGAAAGTAAGGTTTGTGTCCACTTCTGTGTGTATGCGTCTCAGACCTGGCTGGGAGATGACATCACCAGATCAACCGGCGCCATATTTCGTCAATTCCCGTATGAAAGGGAGAAAACTGTCTCGACCTCCGCCGGAGCGGCAACCCACCCTTACGGCCAGGCTACTGGCAGAGTACATGGCCTCTTCTTGGAAGAAAGCGCCCGGAACTACCACGTCTCTTCCTGTGTATTCTGCCACCTCATTTCCGTTTCCTTCTCCCCAGCAGACGACGGCGAGGTCAGACCTCAAGGTGGCTGCAAGCGCTAACGAAACATCCACGAAATCGTCTGCAAATTTCGTCAGATTCGGCGCCGTGACGGTCCTCCCTGGAATTTCTGCTTCCACGCCAGCTGCCGACTTCGAGCGGTTTCGTGAGGGGCCGAGAATGGAGGATCCGGTGGCGGCCGTCTTAGAAATGAAGCATCCGAGAAAGGAAGAATTGAAGAAGGGCCCCAACGAGAGACAGAACGATGAGCCCGTAGCCACAGTGCTAGACAGAGGACAGAAACCAGTAGCTACTTCTTCCCATCCTGGAAGTTCGGCAATGGTGTCGCCAATATCGCGACTTTATATTACTCGCAGCACTTCTCCTGTGAAAACGTTGACATCATCTTCTCCGCGTCACGGGCAACTGCCGTCAATACCTATGACGACAGCTTCTACTTCGAAGACGCCACCGGGAGGCGACAGGAAGACCAACACGGTTTCAGCGTCATTACCCTCCCTACCCATTGCAGCATCCGCCATGGCGCTTCCCACCAGCCGTGGGGCAATCAGTGGCGTTCCCATGGCCACCATCTCTCACGGGCTCCCTGTGACCGTGTCCCCAGCAACGTCAAGGCCAAGGGTCAAGGACAAGTCACCTTTGCATATGTCAAAGTCGCCGCGAGCTGCCCATGGCCCCGCAACCTCGAAAAGCAACGTTACCGGCCAAGGACCAAGTGGAAAATCCAACAGGTTAGAACTATGAGATTTAAAGTTTTGAACTTGACGTTAAACGCAAATCCGACGATGAGATAAAAGAAAAAAATAGAGCAGAGAAGATAAAATGGGATGAATAAAATGAAGAAGTTGGGGAAAGGGATGGTAGCGCTGTTGGTTAGGGCGCTGGTTTCAGTGCCAAAGTGTATGGGTTCACTCCCTGCCCGACGACAGGTTTTACTTAGGTATGAAACTTACCAGTCCACAGAGAGTTTTGTCCAAGTACTCTAATTTCCTCCTTGTGGCCAGTTTCCCATACATTTTGTTGGGCACCTTAAACTTAGGACAGTACGAAGACTGGTTGATTTCAAGAGGTTTATGATAATAGTTATTGCAAATATTCATTCTAACCTTGAGTGCTCGTGGTTGCTATTGTTGTGGTTGTAGTTGTTTTTGGTGTTGGTGGTAGTGATGGTGGTGGGGTGTGTGTATGCGTGTGAGTGGGGGGGGGGGAAGGGGAGTATGCAAGCGTGTGTGTGTGTGTGTTTCTTGATTGTTTTAACTTTTGTGGGTGTTCTTGCTTGTTACTAGAACAGCAACAGGCTGCTGTCTCTGGTTTTATTATAGCTCTTTGCGCCGATTAAAACAGAACTTTTAAAAACATGTTTTGTCCTTTTTTATTTTATTTTCAGAACACCCACCATTCAATCCGTGCCAGCGAAGGAACAATTAGCTACTGCCTACTCATCTGCGTCCCGAATTTCCGCCTCTCTGCCAATTCCTCCACAAGTGGTTCGTTCTTCCGCTGCCCCTGTACCTACTCACCACCATCCAGCTAGGCGTCTGATCGCTCAGCCCTATTCCGTGGAAAACGACCCCTTAGAAATCAAGGAGCAGGTCGCTGCTGCGTACGGAGGCGGGTTAGCAAGCTTGCACGCCAAGACAGGTTCTACATTTTCAGCCCATGAAACTTCGACCACAGTGGCAAGCGCAACAAATACTTCTACAACTGCAACCGCTACCAAACTTTCTGCAGCTTCGAAATGTGAAACTGCGACGAAAGCTGGACACTCGACGACGAAGGCTTCTACAAGTTTAACAGCCACATCTACGACGAACGCTTCGACGATGCCATCTCCTCGTCCCCCGCCTTCTCCTGCGCTTCAGTCATCAACGTTGAAGCTTGCAAACCAGGGTCCAGTGAATTCATCGCCGGTTCCTCCTATCCCTAAGCCTTCTTCTTCTTCTCATTCTTCAACGACCTCGCAGCCAGTGCCCTCCGTCCACAGTTCTCCTTCCCCTCCTCCCGATCTTTCTGCGCTGCCCGTTTCCCTGCGTTCGTCCTCTCTCACCCCTACTCCTCCTCGAACGCAGAGCCCAGGTGTTGATACAGGAGTGCGTTTTACAGAGGCGGCAGGGTTGCAAAATGGAGAGAATGGGAAGGCAATTTCTCGCGGAAAAGGACCCTCTTCGCACCCCAGTTCTTCGCAAGTTAAGACACAGAACAAGAAGGAAGAGACTCCCCAGAAAGAAGAGGAGAAGATGGTTAAGAAAGATAATAGTGCAGCTATTGGACGAGAACTGGATAGTGTATTGCACAACGGGATTCACAGTTCTCGCGGGAAAGATGCTACTGCTGCGCAAAACGCTTCTTCTTCTGCTTCTTCAACGTCGAAAGAGAACAAGAAAGGGAGATCAGCTGAAAAAGGGGACAACATAGCGTTTCCAGAAACCGATCCCCTGCCGCTATCTCTGCAAGGGAAAGGCATTTCCCCTGGGAAGTTGTTGTCGTGGATGTCATCCCGTCAAAATTCGTTAGCCGCTGGGAAAGCGAACTTCATAGGAAAAGAAATCCGCGGTACAGATCGCTTGCTACAGAACGGTAGCGCCCAGACAGAAGAACGCGAAAATAGAAACAACAGAGCCCTCAGGCAGGAGACTCAGAAGTCTCGAAATCAGGACAGACCGTTGTCGGGACTCCTTGTGATCCGACATCTTTCTTCTGCCGAGCACGGGCAAGGTCATTGACGAGGCAACGGATTTCTTCTATTCTAATCATGTCCAAATCGCCCTAAGTAACTCCTATTTCATTCCCCCTGGGGTGCCTGGGTTTCCGAATAAATAGTATCCCCACTTCTGGAAATTTAGTGATTTAATTTCCCACTGTCGCTGTCTTTTCTTTTGTTCTTTCTCATTCCTAATCTGTTCTATCAACCTACTATACTATCTTCTTCGCTAGACCAGTCTCCTACCTGTATCTTGAAAACTCTTCTAAAACTTCTCATTTTTAAAATGGGTCTGTTGGGTCAGCTTGGGATTATTGGACGCTTTCCACCAAATGGTCACTAAGGCTTCCTATGATATTATTATTTAGCAATGTAGGCATGTTATATGTATGTGTTTTGTTGATATTTTATAATGATGTTTATATTCTATTTTGTTTTTGTAAACGGGAGTTCGATAATTAGAGTATAGCCTCAGCGTCGCTGGCGTGGGATGCTTTTATTGTAAAGTGACCGGCTGGTGAGTGCCTTCAGTGTTTCCACTAGGGTTGTTTCAGCAGATCTTTTATACGGATCAGGAGCGAGTCCTCTTTCAACCAAGATGTGATCCTGATTTTGTGGTCCTAATTCGGCTCTTTGCAGTCCGCTTGACCCTGTAAGCAATGAATAACTAACTAACTAACTACTGTGACTGTTAAAATCTTTTCTCAAGTCACCATTGCGGACCTCAGACGAATCAGCCAGAAATTATATAGCTATTGTGAGGGAGAAAATGTTTGTATAATTAATAATTATTAATTAATTGTTGGGGTATTCTTTTTCGTGTGAATGTTTTGTGCAAGAAAACCAACCTAAATAGTTAATGGTTTGTCGTAGAGACTCACAGCACAATACTGTTGGGTATGTTTAGCACAGCAGGAAATTATTCCAAGACTGTGTATTATTTATTTGTTTATTTATTGAATTTATGTATATATATATATATATATATATATATATATATATATATATATATATATATATATATATATATATATATATATATATATATATATATATATATATATATATATATATATATATATATATATATATATATATATTTACGGCAGCTGCCTCAGTTAATCTGTACAAGCTGCCCCGCACATTAGAAGAAAACAAATTTATTTTAAATGTTAGCATAGGCTAAGGTGACAGCGTCAGTGCATGAACATAACCAAACACGAGTCTAATATTATTAGTCAAGTTCAAGCGTCCTTGTGCCATACAGAATTTTAGCTCAACCTGAAGTTGGTTGGAATAAATGAACGAACTAATCAAAGAAATGCCACCATCTGCAGCCCATAAAAGCATCCACAGTGGGGCTCAGTTGTATGAACGCGTATAAGAACCGATTAGTGGTAAACTTGCACCTCTATCGCTATAGATAACTTCAGAGGTGTGATACAAATCCTAGTCGTTCCTTTACACACGGTCATAACACTGGCCCTTGGTAAACACGCTCGCAGCCTGGGCAGGTTTCATTCACTGTTTGTAAAATAAATGTGTCATCATTGTAAAATAAATGTGTCATCATTGTAAAATAATATGAATTGTAAAATAGATGGGTAATAATTGTAAAAGAAATGTGTAAATATTTGTTGACAAATCAGCTGATGTCAAAATTATTTTATTGTTATTAAGGTTTGTTCAATTTTTTTTAAAATTCTTAACACGGATGTCAAATGTTTATATTTATGATGATGATGATGATGTTTTTGTTGATAATAGTTCCTGAGAATATCTACTACTCGCTGTTGTTGTTGTTGTTGTTATTGGCGGTGTGCTGCTGCTGTTTGTTGTTGTCGTGGGTAATATTGCAGCTTCTGTTTGCCAATCTACCCTCGGTGTTGTTGGTGCATTTGCCGTGGTTCCTGTTTTGGGAAACTTGCATGCCACGTTTGACTGTGATTGCAACTGTCGCAGGATATTCCACATATTATCGAGGACTCATTATTGTGAGCCTATGCGGATGCAGTGTTTTTATGTAGCGCTTCTCCATCACAAAGAAACAGCTCAAGGCGCTGTCAGGGACTATTATCTAACTTAAGCGACCTAACATAATTATGTTACCTACCTAATGTTGTCCAAAGGCTCAATCCATAGTATTTATTATTAATTTTGTGTGTTGTGGCTATTTATGCAGAGTGGACATAATTTGGTAATTCTGTTGCGTAGTTTTATGTTAAAACGCTTCTCAATATTGCTCAGAATCTGTTGCTTAAAGTTTAACATTTGCATATTATTTTCATGTCATGTCATGTTTGTTGTTATTGGTGGTGGTGGTGCTGTTGTCGTTGTTCTTGTTGTTGTCATTGTTGTTTTTGTTGTTTGTCTGTTTGTTTCCATAAATATGTATGCTAATGTTTTTCCAGATTGTAAAATGCACCTTGTGCCAAGTCTGTGATAAAAATTATTTGCACTCAAACATGATTCTTTACCCTTTGTGTTATCACAATTGTGTTGCCATGTAATCACTCAAGCGAAAGGTTATTTCCTGGATATCTGTGATATTATTCTTGTGTGTGTATGTTAGGTGACTTCATATATAACCTATTAATTATTTTTACCTTTTTTTTCTTTTTTTTTAGGGGGGAGAGTGGGGGGGGGGGGAGGGGCGGGAGGAAGGAGTGAGAGAGAGAGCGAGAACGAAAGAGTTTTTGTTGTAAAGCTTCAATTATTACCTGCGTATAATTTTCCTAGGTTTTGCTTGGGAAATATTATTTTGCTTAACTTCGATTATAACCTTATGAAAGATTTCTCTTAGGTTTTCTTTTAAAAATAATATTTGGTATTGCTCCGCAAACGTTTTCCACACTTTATGTAATATTATGTGTTACTGTTGATATGTATTGCTTTATATAATATTATTTTGTTAAGCTCTAATGTGTTATCTTGCTTGTTTACCGTAGTGTCAATTATGCTCAAGTTGTGCAATGCACTTGTTTTCACATCTGTGATGCACGTTCGTAATAAAGATACACAATCATGACACACACACGTAGGTGTGGGTGTGGGTGTGTGTGGACGGTGGGTCTATTGCTGCTGGGCTCTGCACAATGGAATGCTATTACCCACTCGTCTATTGTCGATGGGGATCGCTAGTAAATCTCCGTGTGACTCAATACATTTATTTGTTTAGCTCGGTCTGTGTTTAGGCTCGGGTACAGAGATAGAAAAAAAAAATGGTACAAGATCACTGTCACACTAGCTCTTACACGGCTATGAAACGTAGGTAGTCCAGCCACTTGTTTACAATAAATATCACACATTTATTTCCTCTACTCTATACACGATCTGCTAAGTACGATACTAACTTAAAAGTTCAAATGTCAATTCGAATGGTTCGCTCCTTGATAGTTATATGCAGCTACTGTATCATCATCGGGCACTGGATGCTTTCTGCCCTAAAGGTCAGAGTTCTGGAAGAGTGGACTAGTCCTTAGATAACATGTTTGGTGCACTGAGTACGTTGCACTTAACTTAATGTTAGAAGAGCTGTGTTGTGGTTGATTCCTTGATGAGCTGTGTTGTTGTGGATTCTTCTCCTTGTTGCTAGACTGGTGGGCTCTCGTCGCGCATTGCTAGAGTAGCCGATGCAGGCCAACTTTCAGGGAAGACTTTTTTTTGTCTTTTGCTTGGTTGGGCTCACGATACGATGCCTGCTCGTCATATGAGACGAAATTCTGCACCACCATGTACACTAGGTGTGTGCAGAGCGTCTCACTGAAGGCCGAAGTAGCCCTCAGTGATTAGCTCCACATCTTTATATATAAGCGACGAACATTCTGCTAAGTCCATGGTCCACTGGAATCTCCACTCTAATTTCCTATAAATATATAAATATAAATCATGGCTAACTATACACCTAGAGAAATAATATTATACACATTCTCGAGTATGGTCTGCAAGAATACATATAGGCTAAACAACAGTGGGTCCATATGGAATTCATCATGGCATCGACCGGTCGTGTTCGCCACGTGGTCACGCAACGTTGGACTAACAATTCAAGTCTAAGCATGGCAAATTTCACAAACATAATTCAACAATACTATCAATACATCACAATGAAACAAAAGTATGTTCATTTACCTCTTTGACAATGTCAGGCCGTGGCTAACGTGGTTGAATAGAGTTTCAAACGTTCCTGCTTTTCTAATCTTCAATGGAGAGATTCTCTTAGAGCCAGGCTCTGTACTCTAGGCAAGTTGAACAGCGAATGACTCTGCCTAGCTGTCTGAATGAATCAGGTAGAACTGGTATACCTAAGCTTCCTCTGTCCCGATTGGCCGGACTGCTGCCTATCCGTAAGCTGAATGATGTCATTCCTTACTGCGACAGCGTCAATATAGAAAAGTGCAGCACACAGCAGTAACTTCTGTCGTCTTCTGCAGGGTAACATTAACCTACTAAGGTTACAGCTGACTAAACAGGGCAAAAGCTTAAAGTGTGCTGGGTAAACCTAGACTCTTGTTACAGTGTGTGTGCCTGTCACGAATATAGGGGGGTGGGGGTGTGGGGTGGGTAGAGCAATTACTCCCTGCGCTGTATCTCCTCCCTGCTATAGGCTGATTTGCGGTGACATTCAGGAGGTAATGCTTAGGAGTGCTGGGGAGTGCTAAGGAGTGCTAAAGAGTTAGATGGATAGACGAGAGAGATGAAATAGTGACTTAACCTAGACTCAGAAAGCAGGGTGTTTACAATAGAATATCAACAATTTATTAAGTGGAAGTAGCCCAACAGTTGTTTGTTAAGTTACGAATGGGGTCACTGAATAATTGTCTCGGGGAATGCTGAGTAGTCAGGAGTTTTCCGGGCTGGTCAAGTTAAGTCAATAGGGGTGAGTGTGGGCTGGTTTCATCAAGCGGCACTATTTAGCACTATAGGCATTTTATATGTATGTGTTTTATTGCTGATTTATAATGATGTTTGTATTCTATTTTGTTTTTGTAACCGGGGTGTTCGCGTAGTTGAGGTCAACCCTCAGCCGTCCCCCGCGTGGGATGTCTTTATTGTAAAGTGACTGGCCGGTGGAGGGCATTCAATTTTCCCACTAGGGTTGTTTCGGCAGATCTTTTATGCGGATCGGGGGTTGTCCGGTCCTGATTTGGCTCGGAAGAGTCCGCTGGACCTAAAGCAACAATAAATCAATCAATCAATCATCAAGCGGCACGGGGTAGCTGGTTGGCCAAGCAGTGGCAACCAGAGCGTTCAGGAGTTGTGGCATGCGCTGAGGGGCACACTCATCTGCGAGTAGTAGGGCGCTGGAGCCGCTGGAGACTGGATGGCGACGGGCCGTGGTCAGTTCGAAACGCTGTGTGTGACGCATGGAGGTCACGGTTTGCGGCCGGGTGCAGTGGCTTGGTTTGTGCGGGCAAGGCGTCCCTCTAGCTGGGTACGTCTCGGTCGTTCGCGTCACAGTGTCAACCCAATATTTGGGAGACACGCAGCGAGGATGAGTCCTGCAGAGGCCCAGACAGGAACCGTTCTGGAAATAACCAGTCCTCTGCCTCAGGATGGCACCCACATTCTGGATGCCGCACTGTTTAAGCGCGCATGCCGATCAGATTTGAATTTGGAAGTTGGTCTGGACTGGCCAGTACTTTCAAATGTCCAGCCATTGCCACCAATGGTTGCTAGGGGTTTTCCGTTGGAGTTGGGAGAATTTAGCGGCTGCCGATAATGTGTATTCTTGTTTCGGCGCCTAGGGTTGTTTACTAGCAACAAGGGGTGGGCAATGAGGGTGGGTATTTACAGTGCCTAATTAGTCAAAAATCGTAATTCCAATTAAAGTTTAAACGTCTCTCTCTCTCTCCCTCCCTCTCTCTCTCTCTCTTACACACACACTCACACACACACACTCTCATACACACACAATGATACACGCACAACACATACACACATTCTATCTTAATGACTTACTTAGAAAGACAGATATTGATAAAGAGGGAGAGAGTCTACATCCCCCGTTGGGTATCCCCACTTTCTGGAAATTTAGTGCTTTAAATTCCCACTGTCGCTGTCTTTCTCATTTTTTCTTTCTCATTCCTGCTCTGTTCTATCAATCTGCTATACTATCGTCTTCTTCGCTAGACCAGTCTCCTACCTTTTTTCTTGAAAACTCTTCCGGGACAAGACTCCTTATTTGTGTATGAGGTCTGTTGGATCAGCTTGGGAATATTGGACGCTTTCTGCCAGGTGGTCACTAGGGCTTCCTATGATGTTATTTAGCAATGTAGGCATTTTATATGTATGTGTTTTGTTGATAATTTATAATGATGTATGTATTCTATTTTGTTTTTGTAAACAGGGGTTCGATAAGTTGGGGTGAAGCCTCAGCCGTCCCTTGCGTGGGATGTCTTTATTGTAAAGTGACTGGCTGGTGGAGACCTTTCGGTTTTCCCACTATGGTTGTTTCGGCAGATCTTTTTTGCGGATTGGGGGTTGTCCGGTCCTGATTTGGCTCGGAAGAGTCCGCTGGACCTAAAGCAACAATAATGTAATGTAATGTAATGTAGAGAGTCTACATGTGTGTGTTTGTGTATGTGTGTGTGTGTGTGTCTACAACTCGAAATTCATACAAAGTGCTTAATCAACTTTACAAGATTACATTCATTGCTGATTCTGCTGACTTATAAATGAGTCCAGTATAGAAGACACGATTCGAGTTCTAGCACGCACACACACACACAGGCACACACAAACACGCACACACATCTAAGAATGTTACATGCACATCCATATCCAACCAAGTCAGAACCGGTGGAGGTCCGTAAATACAGAATATATTTATTGTTGTTTTCTTTTTATTTTTTTTAAAGTTTATACTTTGTGTTTTGGCCAAGCGGAGGATTCAATCTTGAGTGTCAAAGATTTATGATTTATAAGCCTACAACCTACGCTTCGCACAGCGTAGCTGAGACGGGCCGCGTACCTCTTACAAGAGGTGAAGGTTAGCCTCGGATTGTCTCAGTTATGCAGCGTGCCTGCGCTTTTGATAGATCATTGCATGGCAGGATGTTTGGGTCACAACTGTTAATGCTGCACTAGTATAGTGTACATGTACAGTTCAAAGAACTTATAATTCATTATCAGAAGTCTCCTCTCTGAAAATCCTTAACGGGAAGAGAGGGGACTATAAACTGATTAAAAAAAAAAAGAACTTATTTATGACTGTGTCTATCCTATCCTTTCCTATCCTATCCTATCCAATAACTCGAAAGTCTCTGGGGCACCACAGAATGATCGTTTAACCAGCGTACTTCATCTTTCTCTGTTCTCAGCCACCCTCGTGGCTTCATTCTGTGTCAAGCCAGTCCATTCTCGAATGTTGTCGTCCCACCTCTTTTTCTGTCTCCCTCTTCGTCTGCTTCTTTGCACCGTGCCTTGCAAGATGGTCTTTGCAAGGCCTGATGCTCTGGTGACGTGGTCATACCATCGGAGTTTCCGTTTCTTCACCATTGTGAGCATGTCATCGTGTTGTCCAATGGCTTGTGTGATGATCTGTAGGACCTCGTCATTGGTGATGAGCTGGGTATATAGGAAATGCCCAGAAGTCTTTTGCAGTACCTCATCTACATGCTTTGTATCCTTCGTGTAGCTCTGGTGTGATGGTCCATGTTTCGCAAGCGTATAGGAAGATGGAGATGACAAGGGAGCGCAGCAGCCTTACCTTGGGAGTGTAGACTGATGGTCCCGTTTTTCCAAATGAGCTGCAACCTTGTCAAGGCAGCAGTTATTTGTGCTATCCTGGACAGGATTTCCAGTCGGGACCCATTGTCTGATAGGACTGTTGCCAGATGAAAACTGAGCAAGCCGCCACGTTTGAAATATGTCTTTCTGTCTGTCTGTCTGTTTGTCTTTCTCTCTTTCACACACACACCCACACACACCTACACACACACACACACACACACACACACACACACACACACACAAATATACACACATTCCATCGCACAGATCTTACAGATCCTGACACTCCTTCCCTAGGGCGGTGAGTTGTCAGGGCTTGAGGAACTGCGCCCAAGGGTGCAAAAGAGCAGTTCGGGCGGCTTGTTAGATCCTGTATAGATCAGTGCCATGAGTTGGATCCTGTACAGAGCAGCGCCATGAATTAGATCCTGTATAGATGAGCGCCATCAGTTAGAGCCTGTATAGGTCAGCGCCATCAGTTAGATCCTGTATAGATCAGCGCCATCAGTTAGATCCTGTGTAGATCAGCGCCATGACTTAGATCCTGTATAGATCAGCGCCATGAGTTAGATCCTGTGTAGATCAGTGCCATCAGTTAGATCCTGTATAGATCAGCGCCATCAGTTAGAGCCTGTATAGATCAGCGCCATCAGTTAGATCCTGTATAGATCAGCGCCATCAGTTAGATCCTGTGTAGATCAGCGCCATCAGTTAGATCCTGTATAGATCAGCGCCATGAGTTAGATCCTGTGTAGATCAGTGCCATGAGTTAGATCATGTGTAGATCACTGTCATGAGTTAGATCCTGGATAGATCAGTGTCATAAGTTAGATCCTGTATAGATCAGCACCTTGAGTTAGATCCTGTATAGATCAGCGTCTTGAGTTAGATCCTGTGTAGGTCAGCGCCTTGAGCTGTTATTGAGCTGGAGAAGCGCTGATTGAAAACGATT
This sequence comes from Oncomelania hupensis, assembly GCA_036898135.1. Taxonomy (NCBI): domain Eukaryota; kingdom Metazoa; phylum Mollusca; class Gastropoda; order Littorinimorpha; family Pomatiopsidae; genus Oncomelania; species Oncomelania hupensis. The sequence goes on along the minus strand of CM072514.1, from coordinate 93,004,911 downwards.
AAATAATACATAAATAAAATACGTACCCACCTTTGTAACAATGCTGTTTTACGGAGATGAAGATGATGTTAGATGATGACTGAGATAAAGATGATGGTAGGTGATGACGGAGATAAAGACGATGGCAGATGATGACGATGATAAAGACGATGGCAGATGATGACGGTGATAAAGACGATGGTAGATGATGACGGAGATAAAGACGATGGCAGATGATGACGGAGATAAAG